>DWNJ01000214.1:0-17380 GCA_018250275.1 Udranomia eurus | reverse complement strand
CATTCCCAGAAAAATATTCTTCTTATATAATTACTTGTAATTATATAGGGTTACTTTTCTGTTTGAATTTGTTTCGTAGATCCATATTTAACTTTTCTAGTACGTATATCATATGCTAATAATACCTACTTTTATGAACACTGTTATACATGAGTATCTGTACCAGAAGACCTTTCAATTGAAATGAACAGGCGTTACTTGGGACTTTTTGGTTAATTGAACTTTGTGCGTCACAAGTGATTAATATCGAGTTAGTTGTACGAGGACAAGCTCTAGAAACTTCTGAAAATCGTTTTTATTGTGGATTAAAGCACAAAATTTATGATTAGTTTCAAATTTATTTACGTTTATTGCTCGGCAAGCCCGTTACATCTGAGGGAGATCGAAAGCATTATGTTGCTAGTTAAATAGAGATAAATGTCCCCATGCCAGAACGCAGATTGTTTAATTCTATGTCTATGTTTGTTTACGACACATTTCAGTGCTTAAACAGTGGAGAAGCTATCTCCATCTATTGGTACGTTGATAACCATAATCGCAACATGACAGCGTGACTATCTAAATCTTAAGTAGGTGTAGCTTCATCAAGCTGTCGCTGACGTGTCAAGTGTAATACCTACTGGGATAAATTTCTTACGAGCGCTCATGTCAGGTAGGTTTGTAAGATCATCTTTTATTATCGTCTGATCAGCATGATACTGCATATATGTAATCTCTTTACGAACATTGTCACTTCGTTTTGGTTCATGTTCAGGTTTTTAAGTATAATTGAGTGTATGTGCTCTATAAACTATTGCAATTTGTATTACAATGTTTTATTACAATTACAAATAATGAAACAAATATATCAAATCAAAAGTTACTTAAAACTAAATAAGAAGGAATATACAAGGCTTTTATATATAAATTTAGCTTTTGTATACATTCAGCGACCTAAATTTTCTGACAACGTTATCTGAAAATGTTGTGCTAAATAAATATACTATAAATTCATACTATACTTGTTTTGGTTGAATACAAGCTTTTAACATCATCAAATAAGCAAGTGTGACGTAAAACCCGCCCTCAGACGAACTCAACTGCTCTGAATTATTCAGCCACTGTTCCAAATTACATGATTGTCAACTCGAATTTGTCCATTTGAATAGTTCACGCCAATTCGCTGTTAGTTTACCGAATTGTGTCAGTAAAATTTAAATTGTTCACGAACTAGAAGCCGAGCAAACACGCGCTAAACAGCGGCCTTAATGGAACAATTGCGAATGCTTTTTCATTGCGAAATTTGAAGATTTTACCGTTGAAGATAATAACGTACTTTTAAGCGTTGTATTGCGTAATTTTCCTCAAGATTTTAATAGTTTTAGTGCTGTTTAATAATTTCGTGGAGCTGTTATAGCAGTTACAGGCGTTGGGCGAGCACGCAATACTACTTACGTAAGTACTACGGGCATACTAATTAACCGTTATCATTCAAATTGTTGTAATTGTTGGGCTATCGCATTTATTTACCAGTGGGGTCAAGGTTTTATTGCGTGATAACTTTATTAAAGACGAATCAGAAGAATAAAGTGTCTGATTAAGTGAATACAACAATATTTTTTTATGATGCTTTTAATATAAAACACAAGCACTCTACAGTGCAAACTACTGGTTAATCTAATTACATTATCCAAGTCATCTCTATGACTTGTATTTCACGGGTACCACGTTTCTAGTGCAATGGTTTGAATCTGATGATTTTGATAAAATTTCGTTGGGTCTTGGTCTAGACTGATTTTCTGTTAGTTTTAAGCTTTAAACCGAGTAAAAAAAACTTCATAAACGTTAGTCAATTCTGTTGATTGTCATTAATCTAATGTTGTGTTAACAATTTTTTCCTTAAACAAAATCACAATTTTGATTTCAGTAATCTTTGAAATGTTTCCCATCATAATATAATTGTGTAAACCCAGCAAAATTGCAATGCGATAGATTTACTTTCAATCTACAACGTTAGTTTTTCCTTGTCAAGGGCTAAACGGGCGATTTATATCTTTTGGCAAACGCCGCGACATGACTTATAACGGCGTATTTATTACGTTTAACCTGAGTCATTAGCCTCTAAGCCCGCGGGGCCTTATCGACGGAATCACACTATTAATATTTGTCGGGGGACAATTAAAGTGCGCTTTTGTTTTCATCTAGATCGATTTCAATTTATCTCCCAATCTCTCTAATGACCGCTCGTTAGGCACCCATTGTTAGAACTACAAACATTCCGATTTCTTCTCCATTTCACTATTCACGATGATTTTATTGTCCCTCTCCACTGAAGCCGTCCAATTAATAACTCGATCGTTATCTTTAATTAATTGCATCCGAATTTATTTGCGAACGCTCAAAGCTGTTGCGCTGATATAGAGTAGATATGATCAATTATGTATCCGGGAGCCAGTCAATCAATAAATCAGATACAAGTATATTTTAATTGAGAAAATCGGCGAGCAATTAAATTTCTTATTCGAACCTCGAAGAATAAATTGTCATGGTTATCAAAATTATTAGTCCATCGTAAAACGAACCCGTAATTGTTATCACATTTGAAAAGTCACATGATAGGCGTAAATGCTAGAGAGATTTTAATTAATCAGGATAAACTTAAAAGCACATTGGGCAAGTTTCTCTCAGAATGAATAATTCACTTGCCGCTAATTAAACGGCTCTCACACTTCTTTACTATTCATGTATTTCATGTTTAAGCACCTCGCACTTACCTGAACGCGGACTACTGAATGTCGCTTTACGCTCCTCCCGGGTAATTGAAATACGTAGTGGTGTGGTATTGTGTAAAGATATTTATCGTGGCTGCCTACAGAATTGGGACAGTAGAATTCAATTGCGTCTCTGGAAATGTGGACGTTTCCAGCCACGTCCGCGGACGCGCGCAGTGTGGCGAATGAGCCAAGACTCCACTTAGGGCGCTTACGTTGCATTTCCCATTTTATTCGCCGACTATATTTTGTTTCGTTTCCTCGAGCACAATCTGCTTTTAGAAACAATTTCGGAGAGTTTAAGTAAAACTGTGTATAAAAGAATTGGAATTGATATTACAATTCTTGGGATAAATCACTTCATAAATTGTCGTTCTTTGTCCTGCCTACAATAGTTTATCTTTTGATAATGAGGTATTATTTACGTAACTAGTATATGTGATCCAATCAAGGTTCTCATATATCTAATGATAATTACAGACGTGCCTATACTGTATGCCTATATATTTAACACAATCACAGGGAGATTTAAACGCGTACATAATAAATAAATAAGTGGCCCAATGGGTAGTGTGTTTGACTTACGAGGAGAATCGAACCCAGGATGTTCGATCCTCACCCCCCACTATTGTCATGAACCCACTCCTAACACAAGCCTAACTTAGCTGGAAGAATTAACAAAATTACTAGTATGTAGTGACATACTAGTAGTTTAATATATATACATAAGTTTACATCAAGGTGGTAGAACCTTTTACGGTTCGACTCCAGAGGCACCACCGCCACCTATTTTTGCCCTATAACAGCAATATTCTTGCTGCTGTGTTCTGGTTTGAAGGGTGTGGTCAGGGAGACATACTTAATCGAGGCGTACCAACTTAGTCCTCAGGGGTAGCAACGCACTTTTGATCGACCTAACTAATAACTTCGATCCTATCTTGGGTTGATTACAGATGGCCATGGGCGGCAGTGACCACTTACCATCAGGTGGACTGCATGCTCGTTTGCTACCATGCAGTTATAAACAAAAAATAAAACATCATCCATATACCTACAACAAATTTACTCGTCTTTTCTCCAATCGGAACATTTCCATGAAGCTTGCAAGCATTTTCAGTTTCAAGTTTGACTGAACGTCTGTGGACAAATATTGACTGGAAGAAATGGAAGCCCTACAACAAACTCAGTAATAACATTCACAACAAACGTACGTAACGTTTATTCACTTACTGTAGACTATATTTTGCGAACGTGCGAAACATAAACTGGGGAAGGCACTAACAAAAACGCTCCGTAAAAGAATACAATGAAATGAACTTAGCGAGAATTGTATTTGTGCAATGTACCGAAGAATTTTAAGTTGGCACGCGGCGTAATATTTTTATGATAATACTCCGCTAATAATAATAAAACTGTTTGTTGGTTGTTACTTCACGGTGTTTGTTACATTCACGTTACAACGTAGTTATGTATGATTGATCTTACATAAATATAGTTTATGGATCATAAATTATTTTTTATATGTCGGGAGAACTTGAATACAGAATAGATCGGATCCCAACTTAAGCGATTCTCCATTCCTTCCTTCTTTAATAAGTTGATTCAAGTCAAGTGCCCATGCCTTTAAGAATCCGCTTTATTATTTTTTATTATAACTTAATAGTATTTATTCTGTGTAGGTATAGCCGTTTAAAATAAAATATATGCTAGTTAAAAGTACGAATTACGTAAAAGCACATAAATCATGTTGTAGGTACGAAATGTTCAGGCTGCCACGGGTCGTGTAAACTGTAAAACTTATTAGCGAAATGCAATAAAATTCATACATTTATTATGACAATCGGCAGTATCAATGAGAGCCCAATTCACAAACAATGGGCTGCGGTGAGGTCGACATGTTATTTGCGTTGAAAATGGACAGTAATATTTTTGAAGTCGAATGGGAATACAGGGTCGAGGTTTAGTAACAAATGTATTATGTATGTTGCCTCATAACTGTCATTGTTGTCAGTTCGTAGCTATCTCACTCGTGGGCTGAGATGGTAAATTCATTGAGTTTAAGGCTAGAGAGACTTTATTCACCTCCAAGAAAAGTGCAAGGATTTATACCGATTTATTTATGAATACTCTATTTAAGGATAACTAATACTAACTAATATAATATTATTGATTACCTACATGCACATTATTTAAATTTGCTTAGTATTACTAAGTACACATGATATCAAACCTTATTCTGCAGATAGGAACATTATTCGCATGTTTCGTTCTTCTGAAGCGGTAATGGTAGGAACAGGGGTACATGTTTTTTTGTAGATAGACTCGTTCAGCGGGCGGCGACAAACTCTTGTTACCTCTTGTGGCCTTCATTCGCAGTATGCCGCTAGGTGGCGCTGACACTAGCGTTTCTAGAATAGAACTTGGTAGTAAAACGCTACTAAGTTGAACAACCGGGTTTCCTTGCGTATTTGCTAGGTACCATTATGTATTTGATGAAGTATCATATAAACATCCTTAGACCAATAGATTTAATTGTAATATTTATACTAGTGAAAATTTCACATAAGCTTACGTTAGTACTAACTACAGGTTATGGTAAAAAAATAAAAGAATTACTTATCCCACGCAGGCGACCCCGGAAGCGAAAGTTAGTTGTAAAAGGTTCGCTTTAACTAAGCTAATATGATCAACCTTGGAGCGTCTATCCCTCGCCACCCAGCCATGTCGGAGTTAACCAGTGACGTAGGTAGAAGACCGCTACACTGAATTAGGGTTTAAACGAGATAATATTACTGAAGCGGGCCACCGGGCAGGTTTATTTGAATTCCGCTTAAGTGTAATGTTACAGTCAAATTGTAGTTTTGCGGCTAGGCTCTACATTCCAGAGAGCTTTATTAGACAAGGACCATTTGAATTTGAGGATAGTGGTGCATATGTACGTGTACATTAGAGCTTCACGCATTTACGTGATATCTACGAGTATGTGACACAGTTACTAATATATTCCGTATATAACTTCAACGTGCACTGTGTGGACGTCACGTAAGTTCTAAGGTATTCTATATGAATAAAGATGGTAGAACTTTTCACGCTTCGATTCTGGAGGCACCAACGCCTCACCTATACACCTTACACCTTATTACGCCTTATTACAGCAATGCTGCTATTTTCTGGTTTGAAGGATGTGGTAAAGCAGATATACTTAACCGGGGCATTCCAACTTAATCCTCAGAGGTAGCATGCTTTACATGCTTTAAATTCTAGGTCGACTCGATAGGGAACTTCGATCCTATCCTGGGTTCATTACCACTTAGTTCAGAGACCACTTATTATAAGATGGACCACATCTTTCTTTGCTATCTTTCAGTTATAATTTTTTTCCAAAAAAGGTGCGAAGAGATGTCTCTTCGACGAATTGTGAGGACTAAGTTTGATCGTGTTATGAGGTGGGACAACCCAAATATTGCTGTTATAAGGCGAATTACATTTATTTTATTAATGAAATAATACATACAGGTCACCGGGAGGATCTAATATTATTTTAGAGCGAATGTAATTTTACGTAGATACAACTGAACTAAATCGGCTATGAAATATTTTTTGTTGAGCAATATAAGTATGTTAAAGTAACAATAATACCGAGATATCATTGTCGGAAAAAAGTAAGAGACGAATAAAAATACGACCTCATCAAAACGGGGGCATTATGGCAACTTGAACCAAGCGTTGCTTAATCTATCGGTTATTGAGTTTTTCACTCCGACTTCCTCTAACAGTCGTTCGAGTTGAAATAATATCGCTTTGACGTCAGTTCCTTCAATATCTGTCTTACCTACTTCATCGATGGGTACATTCGGCGGGCTCTTGAAATAATATCGGAAAATCAGGAGCAGCTCTCTAGAAGTAGGACGCGGATTATTAAACGATAATGAACTACTTGTGAGTTTGTTTGCTAACTTGTTTGGATTTAAGTGTTATCTAAATGTATAGCGTTGACTGATTATGCTTGAACTAGTTCACGACTTGTTATTTTATCAGGCAGTTGACTGGTTACAATCGTCCATAGACATACACAGCCCAGATAAAATTAAAATGGCATCAGACACGCACATTTTAAACGTGAAACTCGTAAGTAACGATTAAATACAAACTTTCTGAATCACATATAATCAATACTAATTACTTCATTATGAAGTTTTTTTAATGATTTAAAGATTTTATATTAAATTGTTGCTCGCCGCGCATGGTCATGCAAGTTTACAAAATAAAAAGAGGTCAATTGTACTCGATAACTCGTAACGTGATCGACTTACTCGTATCACAAACTTTTTACCATAACGTTTCGCGTCGAGTAAACTTGCAGACTTTGCTAAAACATGATTATTATAACAAGCTTTTGAATGTTGAAAACGTGATTTATTTCCAACCTATTTTAGACTCGCCCTAACATTTCCCAGTACGCCGAACTCAGGTCGATAGAGAATGAATTTGCTTAATAAATTAGAGCGCAGTTGATGAATTGGAGCCCTAGTGGAAATCCCACTGCGAAAATTTGGAGCTCTCAAGAAAATTGGCCAGTGAATTGTGATTGTGGGCTCTCTACAAACAAGACCGTCACAGTCGGTGCCGTAATGCAGACTATTAAAATTATGAGACACGTCAGTATTCCTTATGGTCTCGTGAGACTACTACAATACGCGCTCTTCGCAATTTATTTATTTTCTTTTAACTCACCAACACAGGCTACACCCACGTTTCATAACGTCTCATTCCAACGAAATAAATCAAAATTACAGGTGAATACATCGTGCGGTCTCAAAACAAAGGTTTGCAAAATAAGTTTTTTTTTATTGAGACGCAATACAAGCACACATTGACTTAAGTATTTTCTCAACTTTACAGCAGCAATGATTATTAATGCATTCATTTTGAGATTTGTCGCAAATGAGCAATTATAACTTAATCGATGTCTATGACTTCAGACCAGTTTGCTATTAAATTTGGGTGTTTTTCGACTGCACCCATTGAGAGACAGCAGCACTTACATAAATTTACGTAACTCATCTATTAAATTTTTTAATAAAGTTATTTAATTTAGCTATTTTGAGCACTTCCCTTTCCCGTACCAAATCTAATTTACTGATATAATAATTATATATGATATATTAAAAACGCCAAAACATTACACAACATAGGATATACGTAGATCTAGTGATTCAGTATTCATTGTATGCTCTATCATGCCGTTAGCTTATCAAAGCGGCGATAGGTCTCCGCTGTGCATATTTTCGGGCATGTTTAAAATGTGTAACGCAGGCCGTTCGGATAATTTTATCGGCTTTCTGAGGCACGTACTGACACTTCATAAGGGTTCTGCGGAACGAGGGTCGTGAGAGCATCACTTCACAATTTTGACGGCGAGGGTCCTTCATTCAAAGCGTACAGGTGTCTGTACCTGTGTACCTGTGTACCTGTCTTGTGCAAATTAGGCAGCTCTCGCATTTACGATTCTCCTGTGATTGAAAAACAGCTGAAGATCTGTTGTGTGAATTATGAATGCGAGTTATACGTTTTCAAGCTGAAACAATGCCTCTCGATCTCTTGCCTCTTCGTAGTAATTTGTGGTTCTGGATTTATATTATATTCAACGTTTTTCAGTTGAATTTGAGTTTACTCGCGTTTTTGCTTTTTGATTAATTAAATGGTAGTATGTCGTGATCGAACGACGAACAAACATATTTCTACATTAATAATTGTGAAAATTGAGAACTAGATTAAACCTAAATATTTACTTACATCGGAGTTCTAAAAGGTTTTAATACAAGAGCATTATCTTATTATCTCTGGATTTCCTGTAAATCATATATTAAACAAACCGGTAAATTAAAACTACAGTCTAAGAAGATAAAGTTATTACAATACAGTATAACTGTTTGTGTCTTTTTTATTAGAGTCGAACGTCATTTTCTAACGATTGAGAAAATACTTAATATTTTTTTAAGGACGCAGGCTTTAGTATGTGAAAATTACTAAAGATAGACTGTCTACTATGGCATAAAAACATGACACTTTAAAGGAGAGACGGATGGACGGATGATTGGTCCGGAATATACGCAACTCGGGAGCCTAAAAACACCCGAGTAATCATGCATTAACGTTCAAAAGTTCTCACGATAACGTTACTTCTTTACTTATATAAAATTCATGGCTCGTGAAGAATACTCTATAAACTTCCGAGAGATATAAATTCTGAAGTTCACTCTCTTAGCGACCGTCAAGATATACAGGATACTTCCGATGCACTTACGAACTTCAAATTTGGCACCGACACCTAATACTTTTGGCACTGACGACGCGATCTTAAAACACCGACTTCGCATCACTGAGCACTGACGCTGGCCTCACTATGATGAAGAGGATATTATATCGTATACTAGCTTTAGCTCGCGGCTTCGCTCGTTTTATTGTCAACACTATTTTTTTATCCCTATATCTACGGGAATAGTTTGCCCAGACATGACCAGTCAGATTCAGAGTCAGAGTCAGTGTTCAGAAATTCTGCTCTAAGGTAGACGGAGGATATTATATCGTATAGTAATTTTTACCCGTGGCTTCGCTCAGTTTGACGTTAAAACAATTATTTCTATACCTACGAGTATTTCGATAGCTTGTCGGATCTTACAGACTCAAACGTTTAAGTACTCCTTAGGCACTACTGCAGTCCTGTCTATAGTTCTTTAAAGATGTGTATAAGGACCATTTACTCTCAAATGAACTGTATGCTTGTTTGCCACCAGTTTTATAAGTATGTTACGTCTCGGATAATCGGTAGTTGAGCACCGCCAGCTTTAGGCCCCAATTTTAATAAAAATGGGATAGATGGCGGTAGTGTGCGTACTACTTACCATTTGAAGACTAGGCATATCAACCTTCTAAAAGTTGCCTTTCGTTTGAGACCAATAATGTGTTCGCAGATATGTTTTTCTTACTGCGCTGACAGGCGATCATTAACTACCTATTAATTATGTTTTTATGAGGAATGAATGATTACTCTCGGGAACTGAAAGCAGACATTGAATAAACCGAAGTAATACCCAAGGCCCGCACAGTATTGAGAGTAGTGTAAGAAGACAGCAACCGATTGTTCATATTACCAGGTTTATTTAATACTAATGACGTTCCCCGGCTTCGTACGGCTACGATTAAAATAAATTAATAATCAGTCACGAGGACTGCCAACAGAAGTGAAAACTATATTTGAAAATAAACGAGATTCCTATTGTTTTTTTTAAATATAGTCTATGTAACTCAGTGGTAACGATGCCTTCTACTTTTTTTAATCGAATGATTAGTATCGTAGATTACCTCCCACATACAAACTCACAAACATTACTTCAAAAAACAACAAGCGATAGAATAAATGCAAACTCTCTTGTTGTTAAAACATTCGCGTGCATAACCCGCAGATTTTCAGCAGATTTTCCGCAGATTCAAATAACAATATAGGCGAAATCTGTGCCGAATCTAAAAATGGGTGTAATTTCTGACAGTTTTCAGCAACTGCACATAAAAGTCGAATTTATATAGATCCGTTTCCGTCTCCGCGCTCGTAAACATGGCCCGCTTCGCTCGCGACTTCGCGACAGTTGCGAGGTCAATCTCTAATGCATTCGAGTCAGTGAGACTTCCTAAGGAGGGCACGAGATCGGTAACCCTAGGTTACTTACTTCGCGATGCAAATCAGTTTCTCTGAAATAGAAAGATTTGGATTTGAAAGGTAGGTTGGTAGGAACATTTTGTGGTTCGACTCCGCAAGCCTCACTGCCACAGATTTTTCTGCCTTATGAAAGCAGTTTTCTTGCTGCTGTGTTCTGGTTTCAAGAGTGTGGTCAGGGAGACACTTTATCGAGGCATTTTGGAACTGGTTTGGCGGCTGTGTTAGAACCGTGGCGTTTCAACTTAGTCCTCAGGGGTAGCAATGCATTTGTTATTGACGTAAAAGGAGCTTCGATCCTATATTGGTTGATACAAATGTCCACAGCAGAATGGACACAGCGCCAATACCATCAGTCGAACTGCATCCTCTTTTGTTACCTCAATGTTATAAAAAAAATTATTACTCCAGTCAAGAAATACGTTTATTGAGTAATATTCGTTGTTATCGCCATTCGTAGTATTTTTATTGCATTAAGTTCTTCAGAAGTTGTAAGTATAGAAAGGAAATAAGATTTGGAGGAAAGATGGGTCATTATATTCTATATGGCGCGAATCATCGATTTTAAATGAAAATGAATCCTATTTGAGGTCGTGTACGCAATAATAAATAATATACTTGTATTTATATCCATGCTGCACTTAATATATTTTTAATAATACATTATTTTCAATGGAAACACTTCTCTTTATGTCGGCATATTATTTGTTTTATTGCAATTCAGCCCCTGATTACATTTGTTATGAATTAATAATAAAGTAGTAATAGTACTTAACGTAGCGTCCTTCATCTGGTTTACATTGAACATTTTATTTATTTACAACATACTGTTTACATGACAGACCTTATGGAAAGAAAGAAGGAAAATACATTTGTTCACAGACATAATGCGGACCGTAAACACATAAACAAAATCTGTCATGCCAAGTACACAAAATCATACAAGAAAGAAAAATAAAATGAAATAAACTATGCGCATGAATTTAGCAAAACCTCTCTGTGCCTCTAGCGCCATCTATGTGACCAGAAACCCACTACCTATTTTTCAGAAGCTCAAAACTCACTCAGTTAGGAATTAAGACAATGCGAATGTTTTGTATTTTTATTGTATACTAGCTGACCCGGGGCACATCGTATCACAGCCCCGTCACCGTCACACATTTTATTATTTATAAACCGATTTTTTGAAACACTAAATGTTAAGTGAAGCTTACAACAATACACAAGTGAAAACCGCAAATCATTTGCCATCAGTCGCCACCGCAATTCAAACCGGATCAGCCGTTTCTGTAATTAGCGCGCACCAACGCACAGACAAACAGACTAAAATATTTTTTGGGTTCTTTAAATAAAAACCCCTAAAATATCTTTAAAACTCTTTTATTCTTAGGTATCCTCCATATACAAACATCAATCACTTACAGATTTATTATACCTATGTATAGATTGTTGGCAATATAATAGTAATCGTGTAATACATCTATGAGATGGGCAGACAAGGCCAGTGTTCCTGCCGTGTCAGACGAGAATTTTAATTAAGAGTATTATACTGCTCAGACAAAGTTGTCAGACTTCAACGAGAATTCTTACGTAGATAAGTCTTCTAAGTATTCTGTTTTCATTATCAGTGTGCTATATTCAAAATCCCTTTGAACTGACTTTGAAACTCGTTACAAAATGGCTTAAGCGAGTTGTGTACAAATGTGAGGAAAGTATTGGATCGTAAAGGTTATGACGACTTAAAATTGGAAATTCGCTTGAATGTTACCTTTCATAAATGTTAAGGGCATATGAAGAACGCGTAGGCTTGTGTAACTCGTCCCTTTCCTTTACGTCGGGTACTCCTGCAATCCTTCTGCAAAGCTACGTCGGGCGCAGTCCAGAAGTGGGTATACGTAATTTTCATGAGATATTAGATATCAGATAATGTGGGAGCATAACAAATATTACTCCCGGTCTAATCAGTTCATTCGCTAATACACATTATAATTTCGTAGGCAACTTTAATAGCCAACCATATACCAACCATTAACTAATAAATTTATATGGGGAGAACAAAAACTCAGAGGAACGAACGGTAACGCTTCGTCTTCCCTTTTAAACATATATTATAAGAATACTATATCCAACAAATTCGTTAAAGTCTGTCTTATTATTTGTATAAGTTATTATCTCGTTAATCAATTATAAACATCCACAACACGTCTTATAAGAAGCTTTAGATTACATTGAACTAGTTGAGCGGTAAATGGGTGAGTTCGCTCCGAGCGTAGTTAGCACCGACCCAGCAAGCCTGGAGAGTTACGAACTTGCTAGACCTTGAACTACGACTGTGAACTTTATTTAAAAGCGCACTATTTACATCTGTCGCCCGCGACTTTACGCGCGTAAGCCAGATTGAACGTCAGGATAACAGAAACTGCTGAAAAAGGTTTTATCGACTTTTTTACTCATTGAGAAGTGGTATTGTCTAAAATGCTCGATGTATATTTATTATTAATCAAAGACTAAGAAAATGTATACGCATCTTCAACGTTACATATTGTTGGAATAACCAATTACACACTACTACTGATTAACCAAATTCATAGATTACATCTTTACTGGCATCGTAAATGAGTAACTGACTCGGCGCACTTCGTACCGCCTCAGAATCATATCCCTGTCCCTGTCCCAGCCCCTGTCCATTATTGCGATTTCCAAAATGGTCCAGTAGGTTCGGAGCCTATTCATTTCAAGCAATCAAATATTTCTTCTTCATAATACTTATTATACATAGTATTGTTGTAAACAAACACAATGGGATTTAATCACAGCTCATTTAATCTTTGTAAACTAGGTACCTGATACCTAGAGCAATAAGTTCCATACGATACTTTATCTTCTGTCCATAGTTGATAGGTCTGTTTTCCCTTAGCGCTTACATAATTCCTTTCATCCCATATCGAGCGAGATATTTCATCAAGTAGTTATAGACGTCAGAAATTGCTTCTTACTTAATTATTTGGGCGTAGCGCCCGCGGAATTTAATCAACATTGCTTAGTTACACAAAATTATATTTTTGGTCTATTTAACATAATCATAATTGAAGGATTACGTAATGCTTCGGTAGTAAAGAGTTAAATATGGTTGATATGATCAAGATTAAAAATCAAGGACGTAAATATTATTTAAGTTTTTTTGAATTTGTTTCTGAAACCACAAAAGGTGGATAGTCATCATCAACCGATCGGTGAGGATCAAATTCTGATACCCTGACTTGCAGACTATAATTCTTAACCACTTCACTAACACTGCTTCCATTAAATAAAAATCACAAAATAATCACTTTATTTAACCGCAAAGCCACCATACGTTGTGATTTAACGTATTGTGGCCACTGCATTATATTTTATTTAAATTGTATTACATGTACGTACATATATCTATCAATTATATATAGTAGATAGTACTTTACACTTGACCAGTGTATGGCCATCGATATACAAAAATAAACAGATTTCGCCTTCGACGTCATTCATGTTGCGTGCCTTACTCACGAAAAGCTTATTAATTGATTTAACGTTTTTTCATGTTGAGGAAGTAGCGTGCACGCTACCTTATTGTTACTGTTAAAGTTACTGGAGTTCGTTGACATTAGCGTCCTAACGCAAACAATACGAAGTATTGTCCTGAGTCGTACATATTTTATGATACTTTTTAAGTACCATACGATAAAGTTGTCCATCTGATGGTAAACGGTCATCGCGCACATGAACTTCTGTATTAACCTCACATGGAATGGAATAACGATCAGCTAATTAATTTCAGATAAAAAAGAAATTCTATCGGAAGTCATCCTCGATGCCGCGTTTAATCTTTAACTTACCCTTCAACAAGCACAGCCGCAGGTACAATCCGAATCGTAAAAGGTTCTACCACTAATAAATACATAAATACGGTGCTACTCCCGAAAACCAGGGTTGATCCATTACCAACTACTTTTCGACGCTTAAACGCAAAATTTACAAAGCGACATTTTGGGCGACATTGAGTTATATACATATTCAGATCTGATATATAGATAGATAGATAGACTGAAATCCATGAATAACAAATAATAAAGGGTGTAAATAAAATTTCGAGCGAAATGAAAACTGCTTCTCATATTACAAAAAGTCACACGCCACACCTAATTAGCGCCTAAATGCAAAAATTGCTCACCATTGTTGCTCGCAATAAACACGGCACACTACCAGCAAATCGCTAACAAGTTAACTATGTTAACTGCTGTGCAAAGACGTCGACTAAGAAATACACATATTGGCCAACGCGAGCCGTGCGCGGTAATAACACCGTCCGAACGGGAACTTGGAAATGCAAACATAAGCGTTGCGATTATGCACCTGCTGTACTGTGAGTGAGCAGCTGCACTATCACAACGATTGAACGGAACATTTTGGGGTTCGACTCCAGGAGCATCATCGCCACACCGAAAGGTATGAAACCTTAGAGATCGCCTAGCGATTGACGAAAATCGAGCGTATGTCTTAGAATTATTAACTTGTATAATACTTATATTTTATACCTTTATTTTTATACATTATAGAATAATTGCTTTGTTGCACCAATGACTATATGCTCAAAATGCGCGTTGTCAAGAAGAGAAAAAAACTTACCATCAAATGGACTGCATGCTCTTTTGCTACCTGAATGTTATAAAAAAACTTCTAGCATGCCATTACTAGTAATTTTGTTAACTCTCCAGTGTTAGAAGTAGGTTCATAGTGCAATGGGGGAGTGAGGATCGAATGCACGATTTATCGATTGTTAATTTCGACACCGTTAGGGTGTATGCTTTGGGCTATTGCTGCGTGAAGTTTGAATTTTATCTGATATCTCATATATGTATGTGAAATGGGTACGCAAATGGTAACCTTTACCCATGGAATCCTTGCACTTACAGAAATTATATTCTGATCAATGTTATGGCATCATAAACAAAAACACCGTAATCTACCGCCATCTACAGGTTTTTAGTTTCCGAATAACTACACCGAGTAGGAACTACAGTTTGGGCACCTATTATAAATAGAGTAAGCCTTATCAGACTTCGTTAGTTTGTTCGTGGTTAGAGACCGCTTATGTGCACATGTGTGCTTATTTGTTTCGTACATATACGTAGATATATACTTGCTGCGAAATACAATTTAAAGTAGTATGAACTATTTATGAGAAAAAGAAAGATATAAATAGAAGTCATTTTAAAAAAAATTACAACGATATAATATTAGTAACAACAATTTGATCACATCTAGCCACTCGTAGGCGATAGGGACGATTCTCATAAGCTTGCAGGTCTAAAACGGAACTGCTAACTGCTAAACGACACGAGAAACAGCGGCTAATACCGCTGTAATGTTCAGGAATAGCTCACTTCCATTCTTTAACGTAACTGCGGGAAAACTGGATTGTACGGAACTATGGGAAATTGACCTTTTTGCGTTTTTATTGTATTTATGCATTTAGCTGGTAATTGCTTGCCTTTGTACCATTCTGTTAAATACGAGCGGAAATGACTTTTTCTTATTGTGATTGAATGTGGAATTCTTCGTGATTTCCTTTATAAAGAACTAGCCGTTGAGATTTTCTCCTCCCTCAGTGTATATCTTGATTTGAATCCTTTGCACTTCCGAAGTCACGCAAGTATGAACAGATAAACAAGAATTAAGAATAACAATGAAATATATAAGTAATAAGAAACGTTAAAATTATGTGTATCTTAAAACATAATAGAACAGTAGTAGAAGAAAAGACAAGAGTACGAATTGATTCGCTGTTTAAACATTGAGAAAATTGAGATTTAAATACAGATTTTCCTATTATAAATCTCGGTTTTGCGTCTGTCGTCCATGTCTGGTTTGGATTTTGATTTACTTCGAGTATCAGATATTTGTCGAACTAAAGAGTTACACACTTTTCCAGACGATACTATGTTCTGTTCTTTAATACATATTACGTTCCTCGAACGTTGGCGGGTGATAGTGCTGATAAATACAAACAAGCGAAGCACCCCGAGCGAAGTGGTCTCGGATCCCTCGCGTGTTATTTTAAACAATCTGTGCGTCGTCTCCATTCCGCGCACGTCACGCCCGTGATTGTTTGATCCTGAACAACTTCCCCGCGAGCCATAATTTATGCAATGGGGCCGTTTACAATCCCAAGTTTTAATGTGCGCTGTTTGAACGCGGCGCGAATAATTTAACTTTTACGTTTCTTATACCGTATTCACTTCCGATGCGAGATTGGAAGCCCGTTTATACCCGCGGGCATCGCTGCATATGTAACTTGTTGTTTTATTACACTGTTTATAGCGAATCTTCGTGTTATTACGTTGTAGCGGCGTTTGCGGAATAAATACATGCGAAAGTTGTAGAGCAATTGGCCGAAGTTGTTCTTTATTGCCGCAGTCTGGAATGTAATTTCGGAAGTATAATGGGGTTCCGCCTTGATTAAACGAATAATAAGTGGCTCACTACTGTACCTGTGCCGTGCACAGCGGTAAAATGTTGCAAACATAGTCCATCACGGCAGCTCATTATGGACACAACTTTATGTATACCGGAGAGACCTACGCTGCGCTAGCTTTTTGTCAATTTAGTTTTATTAATAATATGTCTTTTACTACATTCAAAAATACCGAAATCGACTATGAGAGTTTGACATATGTGGGCATATTTAGTATATTTATAGTGGATGTATTTTGAAGGCGGTAGAAGTTTTACGGTTCGACTCCGGAAGCACCAGCGCCACTTCTATTTCTGCCTTATAATAGCAGCGTTCAAGCTGCTGTGTTCTAGTTTGAAGGGTGTGGTCAGGGAGACATACTTAACCGAGGCTTTCCAACTTAGTCCTCAGGGGTAGCAACGCATTTGT
>DWNJ01000213.1:0-17386 GCA_018250275.1 Udranomia eurus | reverse complement strand
GTCCCGCTGGAAGTCATTGGGGGAGACCTATGTCCAGCAGTGGACTTCTTGCGGTTGATGATGATGATGATGATGATGATCAAAATCCAGATAACACACTGCAGCGAGGCAATGATTAGTCGTAACGTGGATAGAAAGTTCTTACGTGCAACACACGTGGAAACAATTGGCCAACCATTCGTGCGAATACGTCGATAAACGACTCGATCATGACGAACGTTGCTCAACTTTGTAAACGAGGATTGTAATGCGGCAATATAATAGTGCAAAGTGGCAACCGATGGCAATTAACATGTGATAGAATTAAACTGTGAGGCAGTTTCGTGATCAAACCGCTAATAGTAGCTGTGTCCTTCGCGTTAACGATTCGGAGAACTTTTCTACTGAATGTCTTATTCATGGGTTCAGCTTTTAATCGTTTGCGCACGCATTTTTTCTGCGATAAACATTATCGTTAAGGACCAGTGTTTGTTGGTTGTAAATTAAAATGTCTGTGTAATAAAAACGTCGAAAACGTGATGACACTTACTTTTTATATTCATGTGATTGTCGCAACGTAAAGTGAAATATGAAGAAAAATCATAATTTACCAGTTCCATAACCATTACGGTTATCGAATTCCACCGAATTTAAGATATTTTATAGGACTTCTAAAATAGGTGCTATATTTCAAACACTCAAGTGGTTTCTATTGGTTAGTAATATATGTATTAAGTTCACCTTTCAGAAATTCGTAGTGTATGACGAAGGTAAACGTTAATTGTTTTGATTTTGTTATAAACATCATCCAAATTTCTGCCTTGCTGAGAATCGAACCCAGCACCCTTCAAACGGCAGTCCGAAATGGTCACCATTGCACCATACGGGTCGTCATACATATGTCCATGGGGAACAGTGACTTACCATCAGATGTACTGCATAGCGTCTCTACATCAATGATATAAAAATGTTGGCACCTCTGGTGTTGCAAACCATGAGCGGCAGTGATCACTTAACATCAGGTGGCCTGCATACCGTCTGCTAGTTGCAAGATAGAGACGAGTAATTGGGAGGAGAAAGCAGCTCAACGCCTGGAATGGAGACGTCTTATAAATCAGCACGTTGCTAATTTTGAATTTGAACGGCGGACTCACCTAGATGCAAAGCGAGATACTTTAAAGGCCAGACCATTAGTGTCCTCACACTATCACTATGTTAACGATGTGCTCACGTGCCCAACGTGCGGTAATACCTTCTCTACCAAAATTGGGTACGCCAGTCATCAAAGAGCGCACCGTCGTAGAGCTGACTTACAGCCATAAAACAGTCGCCGAAGCCGAAATCGGCAAGGAATACATCATCATCGTCATCACCGTCTGCTACCTCTGTTGCAAAAAATCCATGACAAAAAAACATACTATTAGCAGTCCAGCGGGATCCTGTCGTGTGTATCCAGCGATCGCGGCGACAGTATCGCGCGTCGCGTAATGACACGGAAGCGTCGCGTGCGGTAGATCATCGCGCCAGTTTGCATTCGCTGATTTATTTACGTCCATATATTTTAAAGCGAACAGCCACGTTTGATTGCAATTTGACGATCGAGGTAGACTATTTATATATAAACGTTTTTTATTGTCTATGTAAATGTCGCGTTATATTATTTCTATTGTTGCCCGATCGTCTTTTGCTGACGTAAATTGAACTTTAAAAATATTTTTAATTAAAATGTCAGCATTCCAGCAGATTTACATGATTATAAGAGGTTTATATTATTTCTAATAATATATTTTTTCTAATGTCGTCGCCATATTTTCCGCAAGAAACGTAGGTATAATAATTTAAATTGTTTTAATACGATATTGATAACATACATTTCGTAACCCAGACCTTTGAACACCTAATAATAATGACAGAAGCGTAAACAATGCCAGTTAAGCTCTTAGTATACGAAGAAATAAATCGAACTGAATAAAGTTCCACGAACCAACCATAATACACAAACCTATTTAAGTCCCAATCGTTCGACCATACGAACCAGGAAGCGCTGCGCATGTCGCACGTCCGTTATCAGATGCGCAAACACGAAAATCGGCATTTTAATGAAACTCACTCCCCGCCCCGATTTAATTAGTCTCGATCTAATGTTGCCCAGGAACAGCGAACAATAAAGATTGAACACAGCCCTAATAATCAGGACTGGTTCACGGATGTCTGATAGCAGAATGGCTGGTTTTGCGTTAATTTTATTTGAGTTAATGGGCCCTGTGTAGGGAAGTGGATCGTTGATATAGCACAGTCGATATGCGCACGCGACGCTCGTCGCTAAACCTTGTATGATTTAAGTGGTTTAAAGATCTCTAAGTAACTCCGTTCTCTTGGAGAGGTTCTTAGAGATTTTGTTTTGTAAATACTTGTTGTAGTCTTCTAATTATTTATTTCCAATAATATAGCGTCACGCGATTTGAAGAAGTTATTGATACTTTCTTATTCCTGGCGGAATACGTCATAGATATACGAAGATCGACGGTTACGCTCATAATAAATGTGGTTTCCAGCGGGAGTCTGTCCAAAAATAATTTGACATTATTATTATTATCGACCATTTATATATATGTTTTGTAATAAAAAGTATCATTTGTCCTTTTTAAGACCTCTGAGTATATTTGTGTACGAAGTTTCATAATAATCGGTTGAGTAGTTTTGGCGTGAAAGCGTAACAAACAAACTTACATTCACATTTATTTTAGTAGGGATAATTTGATACTGCATATAACTTTTAAATTAATGCATTCATAATTTGCTTTCATTAAATGTTTCTTCTATCGCGAATACCATATTGTGTCATAGTTACATAAAGTGCGACACAATGATTCGTAATAATTTGCACATTACAAAACGGTGAATAATTTTATAACAAGATTACTTCCTTATAAATACGACATAATACATATTGATATGATAATATAATGAGATAATCATCCACGTAAAAAAATTCGTTTATAGGGCCTTCAAATTTTTTTTTATTTTATAGTTAAAAGAAGGACGGCATACAACTTAACTAATTGAGAACGAGAGTACTTTTTTTACTTTACTAGTTGTCATAAATTAAAATAAAACATATTTCAATATATCAAACCCACATACATACTAGAAATTAATACATACATAGATTATTCGCAATATTTACAAACATCAGATATTTAATACAGTATCCATATACGTAGGTACATCATTTCCTATGGTGTAACAACCTCACGTAGCGTTAGAGTTGAGCAAAAGACTTCAACGCGATATCTTACGTACATGTCATTAGGGTCACTTAGAGTTTAGTGTAAATGTTAGAGATATTGGTTATATGACCCTTAAATACCAACAATATAGTATTAAATAATTGTATATAAGAAAAATAGCTATATAGTAATAAATATGTACACATATTATGACGATAGATGGTCATAAATCTATATCTATTATATATATATACATATAATAAATCTGTAACTAATTGTTGAATGTACACGAAACCATTTTTATGGATCTCATAAAAATAGAACCAAAAAAAAAAAGATTATTAGATTTTTTGTCTTTTTTTCTGTTCGTTTGTGCACGCTAAACTCAGAAACGGCTGAACCTATTTGAATGAGGTTTTTACTGATGTATTGTAGTAATTGTAATTGTAATTTGTTTCATAAAAATCGATTCATAAATAAAAAAGTTGTCGAACGGAGTCGGGGAGGAGGAGGCGGTACGAAGAGCGTCGGGTCAGGTAGTGATAAATATAACCTCAATCTGGTTATAGTTGTTCGAAAATGTCTCAAAAACATGGTACTCCCGCTCAGCAAATCAAGTAAAAACGCTATAACAATAAATCACCGACATCAATGCAGTAAGCCGATAGGGCTGATAGCGGACCGATAGCACCGCTAACCGGCCCGATAATGCTAGGTTGCGCCTACGCCGTGGCACGCGTCCATTGCGTTTAGGGTACTCGACTGTCGCAATAAAAAGATAGATAATTTATTCGCGTACGATATTTGAGAAGGTTGAACTATAGTAGTTGTAAAGCCGCAAGCGTTATACGTAGTATACTTTTATATTCAGCTTTAACATGCACTGTTTGTTAAAGCTGAATATAAAAGTATACTGCACTCTTAATACAATATTTATTTTGGGTATATGAGAACGATTCAATTGGTTAATCTAATGGAAAGAAATAAATAAAGAATTTAAGGGAAATAAGAAAACATACATAATAACATGAGTCATAATATGTGGAATTTACAAAAAAAACGCACAGTACACACAATCGCGCGGTCTCATAACTATTACGTGTTGCAATAGCAATACATGAGTGTTATTGTTTATTGTGTTCTTATCGATATCGTGTGCTTTGTTGGTCGGACCCCGGTGCCACTGTGCACAATGGCTCGCTGGGACCGACCTTGGTTTTTGTGGAACTAAGACAACGCGGCAGTTGTATGACCTGCTAATTTATGGACATTTGAAATTTTAATAAGTCATACTTGAACAATACAATGTATCATAGTTACTTCGATCACTCGAGATATCATTGACTCTACTGAAGACTTGGTTAAATTTAAAAAATTGATATACCTAGTTGAAGTAATGTGCATTTCAATTTCTTGAAGAGACATCTGTTTTAATTGTACGTGCATACCTAAAATGAGCGTAATAGAAATGTAAAATATTATAGATAAAAGCAAGGATATATATATCAAACATTTTTAAGTAATCGTCTAAGCCAATCGAAAAACCCACGCGAGTAAGTTGAAAATTAGAGAGGTAAGTAAGTATGTTAACCATATATATTACTCGTATATTGAATGTTATTACGTAGTGCCGTGCATATACTCTGTCGCAATCTAAGCGTTATACCTTATTATTGATCTACAACACTTCTAGCGTTAGCAGTTTATAATCTAGATTGTAAATTCAACACCTACAGAGGGATATTTCATAGGCGCCGTAATAATAGGCTACCTAAGCTCTGTGGCGCCTTTAACCCCACATCCTAGCACAGTCACAGTTTAAATTACACCTTATTCCATTAACAATAGACTTAGACTAAATTGAAGGGTATCTAAAGTTCCCTAATGTAATGACATTAATATATCTGCTCGGTTCCTATTGTCTGCATTGATTACACAGTATTGTTGCCTGTTTGTTCAACTCTCATAGGAATTAGAACTTTGTAGCGGAGACATAAGGTCGTTATTACATCGCCACTGTGTAAGGTAGGGCATATGACATAATTGCTTGTTTGTTATATTGTCCACTTGATAATATCGGTTACGATTGGAAAGTAGGACGACATTGAGGTAGGCTTTTGCAAGATATCTCATTGGTCAGTGTCAACGAATTTGTTTCAGAGGTTGTGTAATCTTTAGTTATAACTGTAACATAGAACTGAAACTTACCTTTGATTTGATTTGATTGCACGTTTTACAGAAAACCCTTAATTACTGAGACGGTTGCGTGTAGACCGAAAATGGCAAAGATTGTTTGTATTCGCAAAACAAACAATGTGGATCAAAACCATTTCTCAACGATTAAGGATATATAAATTTATAATAAAAAAAGACGAAGGAAGTCATTACTTTGATAAGAAAGTTAGGGTAAGTAATTTTACGGTCCTTCATTTATTTTAATATAAAAGGTATATGTATGCCTTTATCGTATTTAAAAATACATACAAGTAGAGTAAAATAATTAGATAAATATAGCAGTTACATTTTTTTTTTACAAAATAAAGCTGTCAGAATGATTACAATCATTCTGACACATCTTTATCGTGGTGTTTCCCGTAAAATAAAATGTCTACCTTACAAAATATGGGCAGTTATCTATTTTTATTCGTACAACATATAATTTTAACTCTTACTATTCTAGAATAGGTAAACAAATTAAATAACCATAAGAAAAAAAGGTTTACTTGAAAATGGCGATCTCATGCTTACTAAGCTAGAGAGGCTCCTTACATGAAGGAGCTAGTTCTATTCGATTTATGACCCGATTAAATCGTTTTCTTTCTTAGGCCTAAGAGATTTTTTCTTTATAACGACTTTATCCACGCCAAGCCAGTAAAGCTACGTTCACACAAACTGCTATAAACTTTTCTAGCTCGCTTCAGTAATATTGGATTACTTAGATTTAAAATCACACTATGACAGCCAATTAAGAGTGTGCACTAGGCTTACGCGCCTGGTATCGCGTCTGTATTTAATTGTACTACATAATACATTTTTAAATCGCTTCGCTGCACTAAACATTCGCTTTCACTTTGTACAGACCTTAAACTTTCTCGGTGCCAACAGATAAATGTAGCAGTTAAGTTCGCGTGCTAGATCTAATTTACAAAAATGGTCAATTCCACTTCTAACACCTCGTAAGAATTCAATTACTATTTAACGCAATTTGCGCATGCGACGGTTTCGTGACGTACCTAATCCCGATTGCTCTAAATACGCTTAGAATAAATTCTTAAGTCATGGCAACGGAGTGGACTCTATCGCGTGGCGTTAGTGGTCATTTTTGAGTGTTTTGATGGGGAAGAGTTAAACTGTCAATATATGCAAATAAGTGTAATCTGATGGGTGTGGGCACGTGGGTTAGTTTAAGTTGCCACTGTGTTTTATTAAAGATCTGCGAGGGAGATTCGGCCCACGACCGCGCGTTCCGTGTTCGCGATTGTCCTAGCATTAGAGAGATGTCACACCAACGACTGATAAGCGTGTTTGTACTCTTTTTATGAATATTTGCTGGCCGTAACTCTCGCTATGTATTAGGAACACATGAATAACTGACATTTGGCTACCATAATTGAAAACGTCTTAGCAATTCCCACAAGCAGTCTAACTCTAACCCTAACGACGCCCAAGTTTGCTTACGTTGATAAAGAAGTTTCAAATCAATTACAAATGTTTGTCTTGAAAGAATGTCTCAAAGTTAAGCCATTTTTATTGCAACGTCTGTTAAACAATCAGTTTTTGGGCCGAGTATTAAGCAAATGTAAATATCTGTTCAATTATAAATCAAATCACATTCTTATAGCCGAGTTGCCCACATCGCGCGATTTGGTATTCGTTATGGTTAGTTACGAAATAAAGTGCGTAATTTTCGCATTCTCTCCAAACCGCAGTCGTACGTATGGCGCTAGTGTGCCGACGGTCTAAACTAAGCCGTATTTCAACTCGAGAAACAACTCGCTAGATGAATGTCGGTTTGATTTTAGAATTTGAAATGTATTTCGCGCTTGCTCATGTACGCCATGAATTTGACATGAGCTACTGGAAAACGATAGTAGTTGTAAGTATTTCTGCTTTGGCTGCATAGCCAAGATTTATGCGTAATGCTGACTGTTTTAGTCGTCAAGGCAAACGTATAGTAATATTATGTTAATTTTCTTGCTCAATAATATAAAAAAAATAAGTCTCCACCAATGTGTTGTGCTATTGACAAATGTGTGTGGGGCGACCATCATACTCTTTTATATCAGTGACCAGAAAGGGCTCAAATTCGGTCGAAATCTTCATATAGGCTTCCGAAATGTTTGACGATGTGTGACAAATTTGACGTCACACTCCAAGCGCAAATCTCCTATTATCTTGACATTAATATATGAAGTGAAATATTACTTGTGCGAAGTACTAAGCAACCGCCCTATTTCACTGCAATAGCGAAGTGACACGATGAGAGAAAGTGCAAGTGACAATGCAATCTCATCCGATCGCGGGACGCATTGTGCAATCGCAGTGTTATTTATGGCGGTAATAGGGAAATCGTAGAAAATAGAGCATAAGCAAAGGCTTTATTTACGCGCAAGGTTCATTGTGTCATGGACATAGACATACGCGAAAGATATGACAAACCTAGGGAAGTCAACATAGCTTATCATAAAGGTTTTTTGTTGAGAATCTATACATATAATAAATCTATAAGTGTCTGTACATGGAAGATATCTAAGAGAAAGCCATTTTAGGAGTCTCTATTTAAAGAAAAAAATATTTTTAGATCTGTGCTTTTGTGCACGCTAATCTCAGAAACAGCTGATCTGATTTGAATTTTACTGATGTATTTTTGTAAGCTTCACTTAACATTTAGTGGTGTTTCATAAAAATCGGTCGGTCGGTAAAAATGTTTTGGGACGGGGACGGGGACGGGGAGGCGGTACGAAGTGCGCCGGGTCAGCTAGTCAGTAATAAGTACCATAGTAATAAAACAATCAGGAGTAGTTGTTTCAATAGAAACATTGGATAGTGAGTCGTAATTATTAGTAAGTACATCTTTTTTATTATTCTTTTATTATACTATCATCTATTTTTATGTAATAATTAGAAATTAATAGTAATGACATCATTTATTAATTTCATTTCATTTGTTGTCAGCTTACAGTCGATCTAAGTAAACGACAGTTGTAATACACAATCATCAAAAAAGTAAAGCATCATTATCAAGATACTATATCCTAATATAAAGGCTTTATTGTTATTATTATATCATAAAGATAGTTGGCATCGGCAAGGACAGCACGAGTCAGATGCAGCCTCCGCCCACCGCACCGGTCCCACGGATTGACGCATCTCGCCACAGAGTAACTACATTCATCTCAATTTGATTTTATTACTAAAATACCGCGTTTTTGTATAAAATTGGGGCAGTAAACGAGCACCTGATGGAATTGCTGCCTTCGGACACCTATTTTTTTTTGAAAATGTGTAGTTGCTGTTGGCCCTAGTGACCTTTACAGCTTCACCGGGTTTTTGTGGCAAGCCTAGGGAGGGCGAATGTCGGGTGAGTACGTCGTACAGTCGATCCTTAACTAGACCTGAGTTCAAATGTTCTCGATTTTCCAGGTCAAAGCCAGTCTCACCTGTGATTAATAGACCTTGGTGAGTATTAATAGAGATCTGTTTACCGGTTGCCGAGAAAACCACTTGACACCGTCGCGCTTTTTGTGTCGTTGTCCTCAAATTATTCACTTTAATAGCTCACAATACATATAATAATAATAAATCTGTAAGAGAGGGCTGTCTGTCATTGGAATATATCTAAGAGAAAACCATTTTTCTCTTATATATCTTCCAGTCTTAGATATCTTCCGGTTAAGACCGGCTAGAGACTAAAACCCAAAAAATTACTTAGATTTTTTGTCTGTTTGTCGGTTTGTCAGTGCGTGTGCGCGCTAATCTCAGAAACGATGTTCCGATTTGAATGCGGTTTTCACTGATGTATTGGCGTAAGCTTCACTTAACTTTGTTTAATTACAATCTGTTCATAAATAAAAAGTTGTGGGACTTGGACAGGGGTGGGGAGGCGGTACGAAGTTATTCTCTAATAACTTAAATAACAAATAAGGTATTTGCGATTCCTTGTAAAATAAGAGAATTGCAACAAAAATTCAAGTAAAGCAAGTACCATAATTGAAAATCAAACGAACTTACTTAGCTTACCTAGAACTTACCAAGTGAAGTTCGATGTAAATGATGTGAACAGGTTCAATCGAAGCGATTTATTGTTAAGATAATGTTGGTAGGTTTGCCATGCACCAGCCTTGCACGGATTAGAGATGGGTAGCTCATTTTTTTACGATTGTCACAGAATTACGCAAGTAACTTCGCACTTACACAAGGAGATATTGGCGGAAATAACTATCTAAACATGTAACGCTATTACTAAATGAAGCACGTGTTGTCAAGATGTCAAAGAAACGTAATAAGCGTGCCGTTACTTTGAATAAATATACAGAAAGAAAATGAACTTTCATTTCATTTGCTTCAATTGTCCAGGTTACTAATAAGCAATTTACTCAATATTCTTAAATGCTATCAGACCCGGTGCACTTCGTACCGCCTCAGAATCATTTTCCTGTCCCTGTCTCTATCATAACCTACCGAGGACGAATCGCATTAATAGCAAAAAAAGTTTCATCAAAATCCGTCCATAGTTTTTGCGTGAAAGCCGGAGAACAGACACACAAACATTGACAGACAAAATGATTTTGTGCTAGTGTTAGTTGTATTAAGTATATTATTTAGTCATACATTTGGATAAAACGATAGAAAAATAAAAACTTTATAAAAAGCGTTTGTATTTTCAAGTTCTAGTAGTGTATGTAAAAGGTTAATTGAACAAAATCAATCTTAGGTATAACTGTAACATGTGCTCAATAAACGTAACGTAATAACGTACATTTCGTGAGTTCGTGACGTGAACTATTTAAGGCCAAAACAATCATTATCTATGCCACAAAGCCAGTTTCCAAACGGTTATGCTATGCGAACTGCGTGCAAATATTCTTGTAGATTTTGTTCCTTTTCAGCACTAGGAGACTCCGAAGTTTAAACTTTTATATACGAGTATACAGCAGTTATTTACTAAACTAAGCCCAAGTTTGAAAAGCCCAAAGGTACCAAAGTTCCTGTTTTTTTTACCAAAACCACGTGACAAATTATCGTCATATACTTGTTCTTATCACCTTTCAAAGGACGAAACTGAACTTTAGAACATACGAACTCTTCAAGAAACCATTTACAAATAAATATGTTTCTACGTTTCTATTTGGCATTTCCAAATTCAGAACAATACAGTAATACAACGGGCAAGCTTTATCCGCAATGAACAAGGTTATTGCAATTATTGACACGCTTAATTTGGTACTCAATATACACTAAAATGTATGTAACATATCGAAGTTACTATAATAACCTACTAGCGTGAACGTACTTTGTTTGTTTCTCACATATTACCCTCTAACCTAACCAGTTCTTCCGCACGCATTGCCGCAACGTGGCGGAGTATGCTTCAGGCCTTCTCCAGTTGTGGGAAGAGACCTGTGCCCAGCGGTGAGACATAAAAGGGTTGCGGCCTTATTATCCTCACATATACTGCGGAAAACATACCGAAATATTATTAAAAACAGTACAATTTACTTATTTTACAGAAACGCCTACCAGAACAAAATAGAGTTCGCAAAACGAAATTAAATCAATAATACTCAAGTTCCTGAAAGGGTAAAAAAAAACACACGCTTGTCGATAAAAATTTAAAAGAACAAACTACATGAGTCACTTTCACCAATTATGGGGCACGTGGAACTCTTCAAGCCAAGAGTCCAAGAAACCAAGAGTCAAGTTTTCTATGTGTCTCGCTTTCATTTTAACGAAAATACCTTTTCGCACAGTACGCTTCAAAATTTATAATTCACCATTAGCTATATAAGAAAATTAATATGCTGCATGCAATTCCATTGGGAATAACATAAAAATGCTAAATATAAACAAGTCACACAATACAGTTCGCCCTATATAGGAAACAGCTTCAGGAAATGAAATAAGCTGCCTAGGTCGACGGACTTATAAATACGGTTTCCGTCAATACACTACATATGACTGTGTAGTGTTTTCAGAATCTAGGTATTTTGACCCGATTGCCAAGACAGGATTAAGTTTTTTTGCCAATACCATCTCCTGTTGGATATAAATAAATATTAAATTGTTAATAATTTTAGGTATCAAAATCGATTTTGTTATTTTAGTAATTAAGTAATGTGGTTACGTAAAAGGTTTGAATTGCACTCGTATTGTGTATTTACCATACATGGAATAAACGTTCTTTATTTCTTAATCAAATTATTTAGTATAAAAGTAGATGGCAGTTACATCAGTGGCCATTCGGTAAAACAACAGGAATGCTAACGTGCTTCGGTGCAATTGTAATCCCAAAAACTGCTCAGTATCTTTGCTAATTGCCCATTGCAGCTCCACAACTGTTACTCAGAGATCAGAAACCCACCGGTATCAAGTGATCACGTGGCAGATCTTCTGCACGAATTGTTCGTTTTTAGTACCCTTAACGTTTAATTACGGACCAGCCTTTTTTAGAGGTATAGTTAATACTTATGTTTCATTATGGCGATTATATGGATTATAAATATCGTTTATCAAAAACGAGATAAAATAATCCTCATAGGACCAGCATAGGCGCCTCCGCTGACGTGGCTAGTATTTCAATCAAATTTTGAACACAATATCATCTTTACTCGCCCTTAATAAAAAGTACACGTTCTACAAAAATAACTTCGATAATAATGACGAAAATGCTAAAAACTCGGGGTCAGTAAGTCGCAATAGAGCGTCGAGTAAAGGTTTCCAAGGAAAGGTCGCAATGACATACATTAATAAAAGGCTTCCTATGTCAAGCAGGAAATGTACCATGAAGTTAGACGCATGGTTTTTGCTGAATCAAGTAAAGTAGATTGATCGAAATACATTTCAGGAGAATAGCTTGTATATAAACGACGGTTAGAGTGAAGTTAGAAGAAATAAGCTCAGAGGACCTAAGTGCCTAAAGTTCCGGCAACGAATCCATTTCTAAGGTACATAACATTTTTTAGTCACGTAGAAGACAATTATTTACATTTGGGCTATTTGTAAAAGAAAACATCCATCATCCAATCTCTTCTCAAAGTGTAGCACTCTGGGTCATTTGTTGAAGTATTTCATGTCAGACTCGGTCATGGCTTATGATAAGACACATGAACTAATGGATGAATTGCACTGTTCATACTTTTGTTTCATGCAACAATTTTATGAACCGACAGAGCCCCAACTTTTTACATACAGTACATAGAGTACGGACTTTAGTTTGACAAGCTCGGCTCCAACTTGACATTTGATAACTTTAAACAGTGAAAACGCTTTGAGTTTAAGCTTTATGAGTCGACAATCAACTTTAGATGAATTTGTTTTTCGTATGTTTTATTTTAATGAAATTATTTTATAAGCAATGAGGAGGAAACAGAATAGATTTTCAAACGTATATATATATATATTTTTTACGTTAGACCACGCATAACTTTGGACAGCGTAGTTGAATTTTGATAAAAAAAAATCCCATTAGTCTAATACAACTTTTGAACAAAAAGTCTAACCTAAATAGGCTAATGACTGCGTATTCACTTACTGTTTTCACTGAGTTATGTGTACACCTCTCATATTTTGTAGTTGAGTTGATAGTCATATTAATAAATTCGAAGAAAAGAAACAACCCTAGGGGTGAAAATAATTATATTGGATGTTTAATTGTTCACTCACTGATTTTAATACTGAGTTATTTGTAGCCTTATCGTCGGTTTAATTTTTTTGTTAAAAATTAGTTATGTTAGGCTATTGCCTCTTCGCTTTGAACTCACGATAATCGCTATCGCAAACGGATCTAATTTGGCGTATGGTACCTTGTATGACATAGGAGAAATTACGAAAAAGGCAACTTAAGAATGGACGTCACGCGTACGGCGGCTGCCTCGAATCCATTTACAACTAAAGTTACGAATTTCACTTCGCCCACGTAAAGTGCTATATTTAGAGATCATCGAGCCTTATACGAGAACAATAGATGCGAGAAATTTTCGTGGACATACCATTATGGCCCCGTTTAGTCTATTTTTATGACGCGTTCTTTCGAACACAAAGTGGAGACCAAAGTCTCTGTTTTTACTAAAAATCGGAGCCAAGCTTAAAAATGCCCAACGTCTTTCATAACCACTTCCGCATACTTTATTCTAAATCCGTTAATGATAATCAAAGAGTGACGACCCAGAAGTGAAAATATCCCACATGTCACATCAAAACAATCTGTTATAGAAGGGTGTTTAGGAATGATATAATGTTATGTAGTTAGTGTATTAATAATAACTAACTTTATGCTTTTCTTTTTATTAAACCATTGTTTTCATGTTTACATAAGACACAGAATTAAAAGATATTAGGTATAAAGATACTGCTTATTTCAAAATGAAATGTCTTCCAACAGTCCCGAGATTGGAAAGGTGATTTTATTGGCAAATTTGGCGTGTACTTATATAAAAAATGTATATAAATAATTATAAACATTACATACCTATCATATAAATATTCATCAAATTAAATTATTTATTTATAAAAAATCAAATTATATCTATATAAATATACCATAGAGATTTGCTAGATTTAATATTTTCTATTTCTCGGGAAGTCTTTTATAATATTAGGTCAATAATATTTATTCCATGAAAAGCCCAATTCCATGAAAAAACAATCTATATCCCCCCGAAAACCAGTTTTAGAGGTGAGTATTAAAGAATAGACCCCAACTTTTTTTTTTTAATTTTTGTCTGTCTATTTGTCTGTGCGTTTGTGCAAAAACAAACAGACAAACCTAATAATAATATAATAATACTTGTGCTAATCTGAGAAACCGCTGATCCAATTTGCACGCAGTTTTCTCTGGTGCATTGTAGTAAGCTTCACTTAACGTTTAGTGTTTGTTTCATAAAAATCATATATGAAAATGTTGTGGGACGTGGACGGGACGGGAATGCGGTACGAAGAGTGCCGTTTTGCTAGTATTTCATATAAAAACGATGGTGTTATGCATATTAGGTATATGTTTTCCAAGACACATTTTCCAAATAGAATTTTATGTTTTCTGCATAATACATTTTAGATGAAGAACGGCAATTTGGGATCTAGGGACGATCCCACGTAACTGCTAGACGTCGCGTTAAATGCAGCGTGTAATAGGCACCGGGGCTTACCTACCGACATTTCTGTTATACATGTTATACAATTTTTTAAATAAAAGAGTGTGCTTTTTATGTTTCCCTATTAGCACATATTTAAAGATTAATAAAAATAAATCACCGCACTGCACTGGTTTTTTTTAAATAAAACGATTAGTATGTAAATATATACAAACTAATTATTCTGTTAACCCTTCCAGCTAAGCTCCAAGCCTTGTGTTAGGAGTGGGTTCACGTCAATTACAATGGGGGAGTGAGAATCGAACCAACGACCACTCTGGATCGTAAGAACGTCACACTACCCATGATATTGACAGGTAACGACTTGGTAATCAACCCAAGAGAGGATCGAAGTTCTTTCTTAGGTCGACCACAGATGCATTGCTATTCCTGAGGGCTAAATGTGAGTGTGTAAGGCAGAAATAAATGTGACGGTGGTGCCTCTGGAGTGGAACCGTAAAAGGTTCTACATACAACCTTCGCGGGATGTTAAATGAGATTATGTATTTATCGTCCTACTTTTATTGATTACGACATCATATATTCGTAATATTGCATATTCTAGGATGTCAGATAAATCTATGTCAATTAAATACAACGAATTGCATTTATAATGCTGATGCTAAGATCGGCTTAATTAATATTAATAATAATCTCTTCTCAAATGCAGAAGACAAAAGCGCGTTTCTACTACTGTCCAGGGAACATTTGCAAAAACATCACTTTTTTATAATAAGTATTCTTTTATAACAAAATTGGTCTTTTTTCAGAACTTTTGTTCTGAATAGACTACTACCAACTTTTTACTAAAATTCAACATAAGATGCGACAGTTGTCGAATACAGCCAGGTTGATACGGCCGTTTTTGACGAAAATTTCATTGAATACTAGAGCGACAGAGTATTCATTTTCTAATTAGAATAACATCTTACTTCATTGTGTTAATATTTTCTGTACAAAACAAAGAATTATTAATTGAATTGTTCGGAGCACTAAATTTTAATGATGACCCTTCCATGCACAACTACATTTTTTTCTTCCCTAGGTTCTAAATACAGATGTCTCCCTAATCTAACTAAACTTAACTCACTTTGTGAAGTGAGTTAAGTTAGTAGTAGTATAGGGTATACTATAGGCAGGGGCCTACTCTGTTTTATAACTATGTAATTGTGTCCTGCAATCCTCTACTGTGTTATGTACCTGTGTCCTTGTTTCCATGCCACTCAAAAAACCTGCATTTTGTGTAGTTTGTTTAATAATAAAAATGTATGCCTATTTCCAGCTAAGCCTGTCCATTGGCCTTTTAGTAATATTGTTATCGTTCCACAACACTGATAATGTCCTAATCTGCGGCGTTTCTAATACCGTTTTGCCAAAATAGTGTGCGTAATTAATGTTCAAAATAAGTTAAAAAGTATGTCATTTAAAGTTCCTATAAAATCCTCAAGAGACAGAAAATAAGTGATGTTTACATAACGTTATAGAAGGAGAATATACAAACTGAACAAAATAGCCAACAAGCTCTTAATCAATTGCCCTTAAAGTAAACACTTTTTATGTTACACAACCCAAGTATAATCAACTCAATTATTTAAGTGCATCAAATTAGACAAAACCACTTGTGTTCTATCAATCTTCATGCACTATTTGATTGTTATTGATTTGGAGGTCCGGAGGCTTTGGAGCAAGGAAAAATAAGAGGCAGCTCACTATTTTCTGAACAAAAGGTTTTTTTCCTTTTTCCCATATCTTGGTGTCTAATTTTAAAAATGATTCCCTTTTTACAAAGGAAGCTAAAACAATTATAAATATGGTAGGCTGTTTTCAACGACTGTTTTATTGTAACATCATCAGATTTATCATCAGACTTTAGATTTTCACCGATAAATTATTTCCATTTCATTTCATTTTTTCATTGTTGATTTGATCAGAGTGACTTGTGCCACCACATGAAATCTATTTCATGTGGTGGCACAAGTCTACATTTTTTAAACATTACAGCTAGTGGTAAATACTCACGCCCTTAACACATGTAGTAATTACAACAGCCGAACAGAACAGAGTATAGATATAGATTAAGATGGACATGAGTAAGTGTTTAACATATTTTATTTGGTGGCAAATTCAATCAGTAATAACTCGCACTGATACTATACTAATACTAATATAAATTGCCTAAAAATCACTTAAAATGCAAGTACATAAGTACATCTTCACAATTTACTGTACAAACTAAGGTCCTACGATCACATTATTAGTTCAAATTGAATTATAAAATTAAGACTAACTAAAAAATACCTCGTGTAGAAAAATGTTAAAAATCATCTTACCTTTAAAACATTCTGTGCAAACATCAAGGAAAGGTTAAAACCTATAATTTCCTGTAGAAAATAACTAGACTTTCTTTCAGAAAACACAGTTTATATATTTTAAACTTCTCATAACAGAACGGAAAACGAAACAACACAAATCACTAAACTTGTCAATACACAACTGAACCAAAGAGAATTAGTATTAGTAGAGATTCACAGCAACGACGCAGCTTGATTATTGATGTATCCGAACAATTTAACAATCGATATTATTGATATCGATTATTGCATTATTTGCATCAAGAATTGTAATTGTTGTATCAGAAGGTTTATCAAATAACAAACCAGATTAATGATTAAGTTATATAATATTCAAATGAATTTAAAAAATCAAGTATTTATTAACTTTGCTGTTGATGTCCTCAAAGTTAATCAATACGATTTTTAATCGATCTCCGCAGAGTATTGTAGTATAGACTCCAGCCCTAATTTGTGAACTATTATTTAGTGATCTGTT
>DWNJ01000212.1:0-17434 GCA_018250275.1 Udranomia eurus | reverse complement strand
ATCACCGCCATCTTTGTACGCGCATCACGTCCAAATGACAGCACCAAATTTATTAAAATTTTAATGTGTTCGTTGTTGTCAGGAGAAGAGTTGAAGAATATATATATATTTTTTATAATAGCAAACATTAAAAAATCGCCGTACGTCAAACAAGTTTAGTCATCAATCATGCATCTTCCATCATTGGCAGGCGAAATCCTTCTCTCTTCTCAGGAGTTGTAAAAATGTATTACAACAATTATAAAACAAACGAGATGTTGCTTTGGGCAAATAGATCTCTAGTCAAAGTGATCATACCAGAATATATTTATATGTAAAACTATTTGTAATTCTCAAAATAGTCTATAGACATAATAAGTACAAAAATAACATGACTTGTAATGTAGTGTGTCGGAGATCATCGATCCTTGCTCCCCTATTGCACTATTGACGTTAACCCACACCTAACACAAGCCTTTTCTAAGCGCAAAGGAGGGGTTACCGAAATGACTAGTAATGTGACATGCTATTCGTTAAAAAGGCTTCTATAACATATTGTTATCTAGTTTCATCAAAGCAGTTTTCATTACGCCAACATTCTGTATTGGAATCTAAAAATAACAGAGCTCATCTGAGCCTGTCGGAAAGCTAATATCGAGCAATATCGAGGATTTACGTTCTCCTACAATTCCGACAAACCGTCAAAATGAGCGAAGCAATCATCAATCAACCTGTTCAATAATACATAAGTACATATCCACAAGTGTTCAATGCCTATATTTTACATTGACTTTATAAGGAAATGTATTTTTCTTTTTTCTAGCTGGGAGGCAAAAGAGCATGCATCCTTCTGGTGGTAAGTGGTCACTGCCGCCCATGGACATTTGTGATCAAACCCAGGATAGCATCGGAGTTCTTTCTCAGGTCGACCACAACTGCGTTGCTACCCCTGAGGACTAAGTTGAAACGCCTCGATTAGGCATGCCTCCCTGACCACACCCACCAAACCAGAACACAGCAGCAAGAACACTGATGTTACAAGGCAGAAATAGCTGTGGCGGTGGTGCCTCCGCAGTCGAACCGTAAACCTTGCTATCCATTGATGTCTTAGGTACAGTCGTTACAGGTAGTAGGTATTAAAATTATATTTTGTACATTGGCAAGATGATCTGGATGCATGCACAAGAAATCGGCCCTTGTTGCTGAAGACCGGAGTGAACTAATATAAAAAATACGAGTTTGTTTGTGACGCTTTCACGCCATAATTACTCAACCGATCATCATGAAACTGTAAACATCTTAACCTCTAATCCAGAAAAATATTCCCGTAGGAGAAAAAACTATACGGGAGCCGTGCGTAGAAGTGAAATGATGAATATAACTGCATAACGAGATCATATTAAAGATAATACAAGAAAGTAGTGTTTATTGTTTTAAGTGTGAATTTATCTTTAATTATTTGTCACGAATTTTATTTGTACGTAATTTTTTGTCACGGCGCCATTTATGTATGGATGTCTACCGCGTTTTTTTCTCCTTTAATTGAAATAACGCCTATCACTAAGATTTTAATGGCTACGATAACCCCCGATTTAACGTATAAAAAAACAATATTTGCAGCAATTTCATTTATGACCTTTTTATATGACACATTACATCGTAAATGGTGCGCAATTGGTGTTTTCTCTTTGATACCCTACGTTTGATAGATAAAGCCTAATCTTTACTAATATTAAAAATGTGTTTTTGTATGTTTGTTGTAGTTTGTATGTTGCATGTAGGTGTGGCGGTGGTGCCTCCGAAGTCGAACCGTAAAAGGTTCTACCAACTTCGAATGAAATCCATTTGAATAATCTATATTTTTTTTTGTTACCTAGTTACATTGTTTAAAGTGAAAATAAAAATTTAACCCAAGCAAAATATACGAGTTGATATAAGTATGTGCCTCTGTATACGAATAAAATTAAAAACCAACAAATTACGAGATCCACATTACTCTATTGTGTAACGCTTTCACAAAGAAACCTTTGGAATGCGATCAAATGTATTGCGGACCGACCATCCTGAGCCCTTCAGATACACATTTTGTTGCTAAGCACTCACAGGGAAAAGTTCGGAGGTACGGATTACAAACATTTTTTGTGAAACAATGAACAAGAAGAAATATAAATTATTTATTTATGGATTACCAACATAAGAAACAGTAGTACATAGGTTTAACATACAATAAATAGTTACAATAAATCTAACTGTTCTTACAATTACAGGTAACCACAGCATGCAAAGTTACACTACCGGTTTGTTTAGCAATCTTAGAAAAATTTTTGTACTTTGTAGAAAAAATAAAAAGAAAAGTTATAAGTTAGTACGGAACGTCATATGTTATTTAGTATACTTTACTTAAATTTAGCGATTCCATCTAAGTTAATATCTAAGTCAGGTAATTTCTTTGAATAGTCGTTATACAGGCGAAATAAGATGGGATAAATTGTAAAACAACATGGAATTTCAAGAGGTGTGTGTCAATATTATGTGATACTAAGTGGTAAGAACGAAATACGTCGAGTTTCCTAGTATATTTTAAGTTGAGTAAAAAGAGCGTGCGAGCTACTGATGTCCAATGGCCAGTCATGCACATCTGCGGCAAAGTCCATACTGTATGACTAATACTACGGTTGAGAAATAAGATCCCTGTAGTTGTGGAACTTAAACAATAGCGCTAAGGTATCCTGTAACGGTGTACGGTCGCCTGTGGTAAGATGTGACTAAAAGGCGCTTCCAAAGTCGGAGCGGTAAGAGTGGGTAAGAGCGGCTCGAACCGTCCAGTCCACGACTCCAGGAAGGAATTGTGAGGCCGCTCACAACGATTTCCGCTACAGGACATGGTTCAAACGTGCATTTCCAATTTTGGACAGGAGATTGTTCTCAAAACGAATTTTCATGTCTCCCATCTCCCAAATAACGCTTAAAATCTGCGATGGACAATTTGAAATATATAAAACTAATTTTCTATACTCCTTACAATGTTTAACACGAAACAAGGAAATCGATGTGGCATCTTCATTGACAATAATATTTTTGATGGATGATCACTTCTGGCTTAAATTTGTTACCTCGGATGAGTTAATAAATTGTCAGGTGACAGCGACAGTATGATGAGTCGAAACCTAACATATTTAACAGGGTGGAGTTTCATCCGCGGATGAGTTATTTCGCGGATGAAATATGCCCCAAGCCGGCATATCTACGGCATTTGTATAAACGCACATTTCCTTTTCGATATTATTTTTTAGATTCCGTATCATCGGATTTCCATTCAAGGTCAAGGATAGTCTGACGATCCTCTATAAAATCCCTTTTCGGGTGAATCGTTCAGAAATAAAACTCAACTGCGTGGAAGACAAATGATGTAAAAATAAATGTGCGTAAAAATATTATATAAAAAGGAAATATTCTGCCACGAATACAAGTTGCTGACTTGGACGCCTTCACAAAATATTAGAAGGATTTTTCTTACTAAAACCTATATGTCCATGTTACTTCATGTGTTAGTCCGTATCATTCTATATCCTTTATAATTACCTAGCTAATAAAGACACTGTGCGATTGTGCACGCTAATCTCAGAATCGGCTGATCCCATTTGAATGCGGTTTTGTTAGACGTTTCATTGATGTGGTGTAAACTTGTCTTAATATTTAGTGTTTGTTTAATAAAAATCGGTTCATAAATAAAAAATGTTGTGGGACGGGGGGCGGGGAGGCGGTGTGAAGTTCGCCGGGCCGAGTACTTAAATATAACCTAAACACGTAACATTTATTGGCCCACCCATTACAAAATAACTATTGTTAGATAGACTAAAACAAACTGGATAAAAGGTGACTCACAGAACAATAGAAAGAAGAATAGATGAACTTCGTAACCTCTCCTCACACTGAATAATATCTATCAACTAAGATAAATATAGATACAGAATCTCATGTACGTAAAAGAGAAAAACAATTACTATTCTAAAAATAACATCGTCTATCTAACGTTTAACATAAGCACGCAATCTCACGGCATTTTCGGCAAAGCCTTTAAGGGGAAAACATTTTGTGGCCTTTATAAATACGACTTCTCGCCTAAAGGGCACTTATTCACAAATAGTTGGTAATTTAGCCTAGACTGTTGACTCTATACGGCGTAGTTTTCGAGTGTGATAACATGCCTTAATAGTCTAGGTAACCGTTGTAAATGCAAAGACTACATCGTTAAACGTTCTAGCGCATAGGATAGACAGAATCAAGAATCAAAAGTAAAAATCAGGCGGAAACAAACTTCCATCCATCTGTTAAAAATCTGTGTTTAAAACGGTTTGAATTTCAACGACTTACGTTAATTATACTCCTTATAACTCAAGGTAATTAACACTTTATCGGTAATTAGTATCAAGTAAGTCGATTAGAACTCTGTACTTAGTATATAACGCGGGCAAAAACGCGGGCAACAGCTAGTCAGTTGTAAACGAAAGCAAAGTCCACACAAACAATGAAAAGCTTAATAGTGTGTTCATAACTACACGATGTATACCAACTAAGCCGCTTTCTGACGTATATCCAGAACTTCCGAGCAAACAAGTCGAGTTGAAACTGCGATAACATTAACTCATAATGTCCTTAATATTTCTTATTCCATTAAGCAGAACTTCCTCCGGGAGAACTAAATTGTGAACCAAACTTATTCAGGTACAATTAATTCGTATAACGCGTCTGAACAACTTATTATGGTCACATTTTACACCGAACACACAGATCGACGCTGGCATGTAATTTCATTAGTGTTCAAAGTGCTTCCCACTTTAATTTATACCACTGTCTGTTGGTTTATATTTTATAAGAATATAGCCGTTATCTGTGATTTTACCCGCGGAAACGCAAATTACGCAAGATATTAATTGGAGATTATTGCTCACGGATATGTGTGACCCACTCCAAACAAAATAAGAGTCTTAGTAGGTATTGGCGTAGCATTAAACTGCATCCGAAACAGCAGTTGCAGTCAGGCTATTTTTTTGGCTACCTAATGCAATCAACCCAGGATAGGATCGAAGTTATTTCTTAGATCGACTATACATGCGTTGCTACCTCTGAGAATTAAGTTAGAACGGTATGTTCGTGAATGAGAATCTAAAAATAAAAACGAAAACTTAATATAATATTTCATACAACTAAGGATGTTTGAAAACATCCTAAACTTCATTAAAGAATAAATAGAGTTTCATGTTATGTTTTTCAGCCAATAACTGTTTACAAAGTTAACATATTCTTTTTACAACCATCGATTTTAGATCAATTTCCACTTTTTTATGAGGTATATGTTGTAATGGCTATATTGGTACGAAGAGGGAAAATATAAAACAAGATAAGACGTTTATAACCGTATAGAAGACACGAAACTGATCGACTACCGAAGTTTAGCGAACGTACAGAAAAGTCTTTCAAAACTTTTTATATAACAGTAGCTGTGCCAAGCGGTTTCACTCGCATATAATTTAATGAATTCGAGTTTAAGGCGAACTAAGAACTTTAGCATATTGCTATATAGAATCTTCCTTGAGAAATTGACTAACCACGCCAAAAATATTTTTTCAATTCGAACTAGTAAGCTCCAGAAATTAGCGCTATCTACCTACCTAATATCTACTATGGTATCTGGTACCACGGAATGTTAGCACGTTTGATGCCAACATTTAGTTAAATCATTACTTAATTAGGTGTATACCTACAAGTGGAATTTTCCAAGAAAACTTTCCTTTATAAATGGGAAAAAATGTATTCAATTAGTTATTCAAGCCGTTAATTGTTGGATGATGCCGACGAAACGTGACGAGGCTTTGACAGTTAAAGCTTTAATAGCTTTTATTTATTTAATTATTATTTGTCGATATAAAAATAATAGTAATTATTTTAATGTGTACATTTATCTCCTATATATTTACTCTCTCAATTGTAGTATGGCTCAGTATTCAATACCTGTATTGAATGTCTAAAATTCAAAATCATATTATAAATAACATTGTTCGATAGAAGAATTAACTCATATTTTTTCACACTTTTTGAACTACAATTTATTATGACATGACAATACAATATTTATATGCATGATATGTATTTGTATTGTAGAAGTAGTCTAGTAGAATGGTATTTACATTTTCCAGAAATCACGAGCTGCGCCTGGCTTAAAAGAATGACATTGAACGTTGAATATTCAAACATTAAATTGTTAACTAAAAGTATGCACTCAATTAAAAAGACTGACATTTACATGAAAATTATTTAGTAAATTAGGGACGAGTCCAGTCATTCTAGTGTAGATTAATGGATTTAAATAAGGGTAATTTCCGCTGTACGTACCTGTATTCTGTGCTATCGGAACCGGGGATGCAGACGCGCTCAGAAGCAGACACATGAGTGCTATCTTGTACCACGTTATAGACGCCATAGTCTGAAACAAAATAATTCTTTAAAGGTTGCGTCATAATATAGAATACATTACACTCTACTTTATATATGTGATTGATGGTTTTAATGTCGCTAAGGCCGGAGTTAAATAAGGTTCAATTAGGGTGGTGTTCAAACATTCCAAACATAATCAGTTACTACCTACTTAAATACAATATAAGAGTTTAATATGAATATTAAACTCTTAAGAAAAGGAAGTTAATAATGCAACCACGATCGATCTTCAAGAATTTTTAGACAAGTTCACATTTTTACTTAAAACGTCCAAAAGACATTACACAAACATAATATACAATGATGTTATTGTGTTAGAGTCACGGAGAGCTTCGAAAACATAGCTGATTGATAATACAATATTATTTCAGTTTAAATACAAAAAAGATTTTATTAAGAAAATATTTAATTGTAAGTGAATTCAATTATAAATCTTCATCAAACAAACAAAAACAGCAAACAAGATAAAATCATCTATAAAGAGAGAGAGAGAGAGAGAGATTTTTGACTGACAAAGATGCAAACGAAAAAGAAAATAGAGTTAAGCGTACAAACAGGAAATCTTACTTAGATTTTCTGTTTGTTACGCTCGTGACGTGCGAACGAACGGACGTGAAACCAATTGAAAGCGTAACAAAAGACCGTGTTAGTGGGGAAACGTATTTACCTATTCTATAAAACGTTAACAAGCGAACGCTTGAAATCGTATAAGTGCGAATGGAATTACTTCAATATTGATTTTCGCTCTGTGGTTATGCATTTCCTGTTTTGGCTTCGTGATTGGCGCTTTATACCTAAATATTAATTTAATAAGGAGACGATGCCAACTCACATTGGAAGATCTTGGTGGAGTTTCTTTTTCCACACTTGGGGCCATAGGCTTTAGGTAGGTACTGAGAGGATAAAATAATGGTAGCATCAGAATAGACATATTTAAAGATAGGTGGCTGTTCATTATGTTCAATGTCGTGGAAACCTTTGTAGCGTTGGGGCTGCTGACAAAAGTACAGGTTAGGTTAGAATAAAGAATAAGTAAAGTAAATTTGTAGACTCATTGGATGGCAGAATGTGTCTTCGGTAATTTGCCAAGGGCGCCTGCTTAAGACGGTTCCAGGAAACGTTTAAAAAAATCAATATCCAAGATATTTCTTCTTCTAAAATGCTATCAAAGTCGGAAAAGACCGAGGCCTCAAATGATGTCATAATTCTTGATCGAAGCCATCGTCAAACCCTGTCATTTAATATATGCTTACCATTTTAGTTGTTCAGTGAGCTTGTAATTGTATTGTTTCATCTAAATCCTTTTAGTAGTTTTTGCGTAAAATCATATTGGTAGGATTTATGGAGGCAGCATTACCAACGTATCCATACAAAAAGTATGATCAAAAGCGTTAACGTCGATTTGACACGTACACACTTCTTGCGAAGCCAACCGACTTGTAACAACTTGGTAACAGTGCTCTGATTAGATGTGTTAAATACGTTATATGCTTATATAGAAGCATTATCTGAATTCATGCAGTAGTTTTTAGGTTCTTAATATTTCAGAAACTTACAGTTGATAGTGTTATTAAGACACAGGTGACAAACAAACCATTTTATTCAGCTACGACCAACAGAACCATTACGTGAAAAAGTAAATAAGAAGGACACGGTCGGAGATACGTATAAATAATGGAATTCGTCCTCGCTCACTACATGGAATGCCGAATGTTCCGAAATCACACCCCAAATCAAGGAAATTGAAATACGGACCCTCACCGGCGTGGGAAGCTCCATCTGGGACCCAATCTACTTCCAGGTAAGAGATATTTTCTCTATACCCAATGGGAATGGAATATTTATCACGCGCCGCCTGACTAGATCACGCTTGATTTGATTTACACGGTTTTTAACAATACAATAACCAATTTCGATACAAAATTGCCTACTTTGAAAGAACACGAATGAATGGTATTAATAAATTGAATTATGTGGAGATTTTGCTATACAATAATATAGCGTAGAGGGCAATTCTTAAGGGATCTCACAATCAACGAATAAGTTTATATTAGATTTAAATCTTGATTCATTGTTTATAATATCATATATGTAGGTTATGAACAATCATGGGATGCAATGACTATTTAACATCTAGATGGGTGTCTGTGTAATCCTAGGAGAGAGCAGTATTAACTTATATAAAAGTCAATATAGTATCCCCATCAAAATGTACCAAATATAAACAAAGAGTTACTGGAAAAACGTAGAGCTTCGTAGCCTATATTATTTTCCCTAACGCATTCCGAAAGGACGAGTTAACGAAGATAGGCGTTATCTTAATTATTTTCTGTCCTATCCAGACACCCTTCGTCACAAAAAACATCCACGAATAAGATCAAGTGGATAAGTTCATATTTTTCCTCCTCTTGTAAAAATCTTATCGCACTCATAACAAAATATAGGCGAAAGTTTAGATTATACACATATGCATACTAAAATGATTTTTTCTTGTAAAAATCTAAGTATTTTTTGTAATCAAATTATGAAGGTGAAACTTTGAATTAAATACATAATGCTAAATGCTAATAACAAAGACATTAAAGACATAATGCTAAATGCTAAATGCTAATAACAAAGACATTAAAGACATAATGCTAAATGCTAAATATTAAACGAACCTTAAATCATTGACGCTTTGATACTAATTAACCACAAAACGCAGTACCTTGTAGAGCTTTGAGCCAAGTTCTACACAAACCAACTATGTCTGCAACCAAACCGGTTGGTAATTAACAAATCGACAACCAGTCGACAATCTTCGTCGCTTCGGCAAAACTCGGCGGTGGCTTATGGATTTTAAACTGCTCCCGATCGCGGGCGGTGCCCCGTTGACCCAGTTCACCACCCTCTGACCTGGCCCGCACGGGAAGCATGGATGCTGTAATTGTGGTTAATCGACACGAATTGCCAAGCGCGTCTGGTACTGCGGTTTAGGTTCGTGTTATACATGTTTTTTTAAAGGTGAGGCAGCAAATGAGCGTGCAGTCCACCTGATAGTAAGAGGTCACTGCCGCCCATGGACACCTGTAATCAACCCAAGATCGAAGTCCCCTTTTAGGTCGAGTACATCTGCGTTGTTACTACAGAGGACTACGTTGGAACGCCTCGGCTAAGTATGTCTCCCTTCAAAATCAGAACACTGCAGCAAGAACACTGCTGTTATGAAGTAGAAATAGGTGTCGCCGTGCCACCAGAGTCGCACCGTGAAAAGTTCTACCACCTTCAAAATTACATTACCGCATTATATTGTCACAGTTTTATGATATCAATATAGCGAATGAATGCAGACGACCTGATGGATTACCATCAGGTCGTCTGCATTCATTACTGCTCACGGATATCTGTTATTACCCAGGCAGCAACAATCTTGTGTTCTGTCTAAATAAGACAATAGACCTTTGCATCTACAAATCAACAGATACAAGTCAATTCGGAGTGGATTGGATGGTAAAACTTTATACACACTTTAATGCTTTCCAGGACATGCCGGCTTTCAGTCCCAATGGATAAATAAGACGTAATAGTAGTTGACAGGGAACGCTCCGAGCATTAACTCCGACTTTTTTTCTTTGCTTTTCATCCATTGCACATAATACGTATGGTTCAATGAGGCTTAAAAACATAAACAATGAAGGAAGAATCATGTTGAACATGTTGAAAGTGGATTGCGGTGACATTTAATGACGTGACCCCCACACTCGTATGCTTACATATGAAGTAAATATGTAAGCATCGGGTGACAGTCGATTTCTATATTGTATGGACCGGCGAGCACGTTTCTCGCTGGTACGGACACTTGACACATTTCCAAACTTATAACAAGCCAACGACAGTTCCGCTAACTTAAATACCAAACTTGCATAATTCAAGAAGACCAGATACCTTCTCTATGCCATTTTCATTTAACGAATGATGTGGAACTTAAATTTACATTTAAATTATTCTAAGGTGGTAAACTTTCTATGGTTAGACTCCGAAGGCACCATCGCCACACCTATGTCTGCCTTACAACAACAGTGTACTTGCTGCTGTGTTCTGGTGCGAAGGGTGTGGTCAGGCAGATATACTTAATCAAGGCGTTCCAAATTAGTCCTCACGGGTACGCATTTGACGCAATCTATCTTGGGTTGGTTACATATGTCCATGGGCTGCAGTGACCACTTACCATCAGGTGGACTAGCAAACGAGCACGCTGCTATCCCTGTCGTAAAAAAATCTATTTGTGAGAATAGGAGGGGAACGACAGTATTTTAATATAGGTATATAAAATAACCTTTGAAATCACCTGGCGCTGGAGTTACAGTAGCAGTGGTGGCACCGGTTAGTTCTAGAAGGAATCTTTAGCATGTCCGCCAACCTGCAGTTTCTGTAGCAATTATAAAGGCTGCAAAATGCTTCTCGATCTAATAAGGCATACCATCCACATTACTAGCATAACTATAAATTGTTTGCGTACGGTGACAATGTCATAAAGTAATTTACATGCCCTTTAATAGTTCGCAGAAACGTTTTGTATATAAGGTTTATTAAAAAACCTAAGTATATATTTAACTATCAAACTGTTTGTGTAAATTTATATCAACAATACACCCGCCGTCGCGAACCGCAATTGAAACCCATTCAGATACCTTTGATCACGCCAAGTTTCATACAAATTCGTAATTAGGGCGGTCTCTATCGCTATCTAAGTATATTCCAACGTTAGTTAATATCAAACCCATTGCTAAGTTCCCACGTATGACGTCCCACGGGCGCTAGTGCCTTATTGCGCTTCAACGATTCAGTAAACAAGAACTTTGCCAATGTTTTACTCCAACGTGACTTGTTATATAGCTGTATTTTACCCATACGAGTATATTAAGTTTATATTATAAACTAGCTGTTGCTCGCAGCTCTGCTACAGACGTATAATGAGTCTGTAAATGATTGATGTCTGTTCATGGAAGATGTATAAGAGAAAAACATTTTAGGGGTGTTAATTAAAGAATAGATCCCAAAAAATATATTTTTAGAATTTTTGTCGGTTTGTCTGTGAGTTTGTGCTAATCTCAGAAACGGCTGATCCGATTTGAATCCCGATGCATTGTTGTAAGCTCCACTTAACATTTAGTGTTGATTGCCACCATAAAATGGTGTTCAGTTGGAAAATACTTCTTTCCATAAAACATGTATTTCTCCGCACTCGGCGGACCCATATCCGTTGCGATACGCTCGCCCTATTTGCCGAGTCAACAAGGCGATTTAGTAATATTTTCATATTGCATTGCAACGCTAACGTAGCATACAATATCAGATTGAATTTTCAATTTCATTCGCAATATTCATGTTGTGTAAGAAGTGCAGTTTTGAAGGCGGTAGAACCTTTTTCGACTCCGGAAACACTATCGCCACACATAGACAAAGAGAGAGAGAGAGAGAAAGAGAGAGAGAGAGAGATAGAGAGAGAAAGAGAAAAATAGGTGTGCTAAAGATTATTATTTTACGATTTAATTTAAATTTTTTTAGATAGCTGCTAATGTCTGAAACGTAATCAAATTTTGGAACAAATGAAAACATTTCTTTAGCGTGGGCGCTGAAACCATTAGTAATAATTATCTGACAGTAATTTTATTGTTCCAAATAAATAAACTTTGGCTTAACAACAACAACTTGGAGCAATTTTAAACACTTCAACTTTTGTTTGTCCGTTTAAACAAATTTAAACCAAACGTAATCAAAGAAAACTCGATCATGATAAAACATTCTAGGAAAAAGTCACTTTTATTATCGCCTGAGAAAGATAAGACCGCCTTTTGGGGGGGTATTTTCTTAGAATTTTTATTTATTTTAGGTAAGTTGTTTGAAAAAATAACAATTAATCTATTGCTGGCAACATACAATCCGTACCAAAATGTCTTTATTAAACACTAGTGTACGTTGTTTTAGTAGTGCACGGATCGAGTTTGCAGATTATCTGCAAAGTAAACAGCTATTCTTAGCACACCATGGATTTCCAACCGCAAACGTAGAGACTCCTAACCAACTAGAGCGAGGATGAAGAATAATTCAGCAGTGCGTGGACAGAAGAGATGATCTTGCCTTTTATAAAGCACACCGAAGCGCTCCGGGATTCATCACATGGACATTGGAAAATAATTCATTTTGTTTTCCATTCACTCCATAATCTCAACATAAACCATGCACCCAATGGAAAAAAGGGAAAAAGAAATGATTTTTTTTATTTTTTCGGTATATAAGACATTTCTTATTTATGTACAACAGTTTTTTTGTTATTTACTATCATGTTAATATGCATATCTTGTTCAATTCTTATGTTAAAAATAATTTCTAAAAACAGGGGAAAAATAATAATCCGCTCGCTTGCGTGATACATATATTAAAATGGTCCAATTTAAAATACCTTTTTTGAATGAGGGGAAAACCTTTCAAAGGGACATGGTATCGTGGGAGTGATGCCGAGTTATGTGGGATTTCCACCCATTGAAAAACCCCTGAGTGTCCTGAAATACCCCTTTTAGTCGCCTTACTTTACGACAGGCAGGAGACACTGTAGGACTATTGTTTTGGTCCCGCTACTACAGGGACTAATTTAAAAGACCAAACAAAAGCTGGAAACAGTCTAATTTGGCACACACAGTGAAAAAGCCTGCCAGTCTTCATCCGGACGCCTGGCAGCTCTACCTTCAAACAGGGACCACGTATACTATAAAACAAGATTAATGTGCGCACGTCACTGTGTCTACGTTACAGGGGCAATGGAGATTGGATGGAGACCACGCATCGATGAAAATAGGTACATTGATACCTTCCCTTTTATTAAATATGGGGTAAATAGGTACAGGTACAGGTACAGGTACATTGATACCTTCACTTTAATTAAACTTGGGTGCATAGGTATTGGACAAGAAACAATTTTGTTTTTGTAGATGTTTAAAAACCACAACCTAGATAAGTAGTAGTGGTTGACCCAGATGTTAAAGGGTTCTAAATCTCTCTTAGATTACGGGGTAAATCTAGTCACGTTCCGTTTAAACTTTTAATATTCAAATTTGGTGTGAGCTCAAATTGTATAAAAAATAATGTAGCCTTGTTTACACAACGTTAGAAGTATTTTATTTTCTCTTGATATTCACGAAGATTTTATTTACTAAACCAAGTACCTAAATAAAAAGAAACGATATTATTCAAATGTAATATAACTGTACTGACGTGAAGGCTAAATGGCCAAACTAATTTATAATTAATTAATCAAAACATTAGCCGGCGTTTTAACGAGCGCTTATGCGCTAAATTACTCAGTTCGCGTACCTTGCCCTCAATAAACGTTAATATTAATAAGTTGCAATATTATTGTTAAAATAACACTTAATATTGGGTAAAAATTATTAACAGAACCAACATCTTGATAGCAAATGAGCATGCAGTCCATCTAATGGTAACTTATCACTATATATAAATCTGTAATCTAATCCAGACGGGATTAAATTTAAGAATTCCAGCATTGAAAATAGAAGAACTTTCCCCGAGAACAAATAAAAAGTTAGGAAGCCACGTTAAGTTTTACTTTGCGTGAAATATATAATTAAAAATAATATGATACTTTATAAGATAATAATATAATAACGTAATAAGATAGATCTTTCCATGGCACATAGTCCATATGAAATGTGTGTTAAATGGTCACTTCAGCTAATGACTAAAGTTTTATTTGAGGTCATTGACAAATGTCTGGATACTCTTGGGGACTCGGAGGCCCAGGTTTGTATGTGCCGCTATGTTCTAAATCGGCGCAATTGGTTTTAACATCGAAAACACCTCATACACAATATTCTCTTACGTAGAGCTTGGTTTGGTAAAACAGATTTCACACAAAGCGAAAAAAATGTTATCACGTTTTAAAACAAAAAGCCGTTTTAAAATTGGATTTCCCATTTGAAAGCTACGGTGTCACGAGCACTTTTGCCGTAAGCTCGATAAAGCGACAAGCCAATTAATTTCCCAATTTGATGTATTGCGCTGAGATTTTCCTGTCCATTTGCCACTTTAGTGTCGACGCAACAAGTGAGTTCGATTATCACAGTGACTCGGATTTTCCATTAGCTGCTCCCTCGCGTCTACTTTATTCAGGACTCTAGTGAATTAAATGTCGAAATGAACAAATTTCAGTAAGTGCACATTGTATTATGTATTGGCTAGCTTGTATTCCCTGTGTCTTTCGAAAGGGCAGTTTCTATTAGCCCTATTAGCCTTCACAACTGTTGCGGAAAGGGCAAACTAAAGTTTAACAAATTCGGCCCCAACATAAACGACTAAAGGTTACACTCCCAATCTACATAATAAAAGATCAATGTTTTCTTTGTACGAGTAAAAACATAATATACATGTATTTGGTATGAAGTAAATGTTTACTCAACCTTATACATCAACGAACAAAATATTTCCATCTAAAATCAACCTTTTCTTCGATCCATTTTAAATAATAAAAACATTTCTTGTACTGATGTTCCATAGCAAAATGTCAAAGTAGACCCCACGTTCAAGACACGAGGAATAAATAATTTACTACAGACTAAAAGGATAGTAGCAATGAGCTGCCAAGTAATTTTATTGAAGTAGACAAAGGCAAGAAAGAATGTTCCACCGGGCATTTGAATTTAAAATACGAGGCTTCAAAGTCGTCTATATTTTATGACGTATCTAAGTTTTATAAAGCCAACCCCTTTTCAGAGCAATGTGTTTCACTCCTTTTCAATTTAGACCTCCCACACTTTGCGGTAGCCATACAAATTTAATTATAACTGTCAGAAGTCAGAAATTTGCTTCTACGTTGGGAATATTTTAATTTTGTGACGACAACTCTTAACTCTTTGACTTATTGCGTTGTGGTCTTCGTATTGAATCGGGTACAGACGTACATATATACGTATATTAAAATCTAAATAAAAAATGGATATACCTTCTATCCTATCGGCAGCAGAGAGACATAACAATGAATATAATATTAGGTGTAGGATAAGTCTCCTTACGTTTATGTTAATACTTATGATGTCCCTATTTTATGATACCATTTAGTTTTGGCACGCAGGACATTTTTATCTCGAACCCATTAGTTTTTTATTGTAATATCTCATACCAAATATTTGCTTTGGTTTGAGATGAGTACCTAAGCATGTATATACCTATAGTAATCATCGCAAATATGTTAAAACCATTGTTAACATATGTTAGTCGTATTAAACTAATTTGACTTCCAATTGACATGGGTTCAACCCAAGAACATTGTAAGTCAAAGTTAACACCTTACTGGAAGGTTGTTGACATTTGGATTAAAGTACAGAAATTACGTGATGAATATATTAATATCAGAAAATAATATGTTCACCCTAATTATTTTACTGCAGTCGAAAACTAAAGTCTATTATCTACCATGTATTAAAGGCATAAAGTACATGTAACAAAATCGAGATATTCAATGCACGAATAAAAACTTTCTTACCGACAGTCAGTCTCCACAACAAAAACCTGTCACATCCTGTAGGAGCCTAGGATTTTTTAGATTTTTAACGGCTAAATTAATAAAGTTCTGTAAATTTTGTCAAAATGGACTTATCAGGTTAACTAATTAGGGTGACGATATATCAAAGCATTCATTAATATATGAAACTACTGTTTATACTCTCCCTTAATTAGTGACTTTAATCAATAGAGTAGGTAACAAACAAACTATACATACGCAAAGAACTTTTCTGAGTGATGCTCATTAGATGTAAGATGTGCGAAAAGGATTAAAAATGTGTCTTATATATTTTTAATACTGTATTTTCATAATACATCCAACGCACTGTTATATATTTTGAATTATTTGAAATGAACCCAAATAGGTTTGCCAGGCGTCCTCAGACAGGCATGTTTAGCTTTTTACGACCTAGTCCGGCGAAATATTTACGTGACCGGTCTGATTTCGTTTTGTTATTCGTATTCCTTAGGTACAAAGGGAAATCTATCCAATAATATAATTCGTTTGTTGTTTGTTATATTCCCTTCTCGTTAAAAATGTCGTTTTCGCCTAATTTACATTACAGATACCGTGGGGCCGACACCTTTAATGGCCGATAGAAAAAATAAAGGTAGCTTAGCCGTCTTCTATCCCAAACATTTATATAGCAAACAGCATTTATCCAAACAAAACAATATCAGATTTAAAAAAATATATTACATTGAAAAGGTAAATTATACAGTGTTATAAACATATTAAAATAGATATGCCTCCGTTATTACTTCGATAACACTGTACCGGCTGTTGTAATTTAAAGATTATGGTTCCTAAGACTGAAGCTTCAAGCCGGTCGCTGGAATCTTATGGAAAACTTAATTCAAATAATTTTATATTAGAAATAATTTTATATTAGAAATACAGATTTCTTACTTCGTCGTGCTCTTAATTTTAATATGTGAGCCTCGGTGACTATTAAATACAATTATTAACAACTGTAAGTTTTTTTAAGTAGGTATTTATATATAATTAAAAAAAAAGAGTTTTTTTATTATTAGATCTATACTTACAAATCACCAAAATCTATTTAATTTTTTTTCTATTATCTTACAGTTTCTACATAATAAAGTGAGTGAAATGATAAAATTCAGCACAAATATTAATTCTATTATCCGAACAGCTGTTATAGAGTTTCTGAAATCATTTATTTTGTCACATTCAGGCAACATAAATCAAGCGTGTTGTCTGCAGAAAGTTATTGGCATGGACTTATCACACCACCCACGCACGTAAACACGTTAAAAAGCCATAGCGCTGTTGTAATAAAAACGTACCGCATTAATACATATTAGGCGCATTTACCTACATTCTAGCGCTGATACAACGCGAAACACGTTTTTGAGTTTGCCTAAATAAAGTAACTTA
>DWNJ01000211.1:0-17434 GCA_018250275.1 Udranomia eurus | reverse complement strand
TTTTGTTTTCAATTAATGTTATTTTTTTAGAAACTCACTGTTAAACATTGTGTATTTTCTTTTATTATATTATTACACCCGTGCGAAGCCGGAATGGACTGCTAGTCTATTATAAAACTATCGTTAAAAAGAAATCGGGGATACGTTTTTTCTTCCGATCCGATCTTTTGTAATGTTTCCAATGTTATTCTCTACATACAATAGAGACAGAGAATCAGTATTCTATTATCTAATTTTGTCATATACAAATGTTTGCAATAGATAATGTAACATATTACACATGACATAAAACTTTGTTTAACTGTGTACAGTCATACTTAAAGTGTACATATTTCTTTAATTACACATGGATGTCATTTGATTCGGATTAGAATTTGATATAGTATCGTAGTACGATATTTCTACATACCAAAGTTACTTACTCATCTCTTTATTTCTTAGAAGTAACAGTTGTGCACGTGTTGAAATAATACTAGCTCAGCCCGCGGGTAGACAAACATTCATATATCTATACAAATAATATAAAGAGGAAATTTTGATTGTTTGTTTGTTTTTATTGAATACGAATGGATCCGCAGCTACTGGATCGAAAACATTAGAGGCCCGTATCAAAACAATAATGCAATCCAAGGTGTGAAAAAAATCCCAAGAACAATCCTTTTGCTATAAGGATTTTTCTTGGTACAGCTGCAGAAATTATTGACAATACAACACAACGACAAAACGATGTACTACAGTTTTGTAGAGGAAATCTATATAACTATTATAGTTAACATAACTAAATAACAATAACTACATTTTTATGTCTTTATCCAAATAAATAAGTTTATATTCAAGGAACCCGGAGATGATTCTGAGGCGGTACGAAGTGCACGCGGTAAGCTATTTTTTATAAAAGCGATGAGGTAGCAACTAGGTGCTCGTTTGCACGCGGTCTACCTGCTTAAGTTGTCCATGGACATGATCAAAGTTTTATCTTAGGCCCACTATATACGTTGCTCTCCCTGAGGACTGGTTAACGCCTCGGTTAAGTGTCTCCTTGTCTTCTCCACCCTTCAAACACAGCAGCAAGAACACTGCTGTTATAAGGCAATAGGTATGGCAGTGGTGCCTCCGGAGTCGAACCGTAAAAGGTTCTACCCTCTTCAAAATTTTCAAAACTTTCGTTACTTTAAAATACAAACTGGCTATATTCGTAAAATAAAAACAATGCATTATGTGACCACGGGAATCAGTAAAAAACAACTGTTTTGTACTCTAGTGAAGTACTACCTATACCTACTATATTTTGTAAAAACTACATACGAGTACATATATACCTTATGAATGCTCAATTAAGTAGATACATATTCCATATCCTGCTTTTAAGGATGTGTTGTGGAATATTTTAATAACATTAGATTAATTTATATATGTATATATATATATTTTTTTCTTAAACTACTAACATGTCTTTACATACTAGTAATTCCCCTCTAGCTAAGCTCAAAGGCTTGTGTTAGTAGTGGGTTCAACATCGTAATCATCGTCAATAGTGCAATGGGGGAGTGATAATCGGACCCACGACTTCTTGATCTTAAGACCGACACACTGGGCTATTGTCGCTTACTAATTAATTATTTATTAGTTGTTAATTCGTCTAGCCTCTTTCCCACAACATTTTAATGCCAGACAGATGATCGTAAATGAGCAATAATTAATATGCAATGTTCAATACGGTCTATAAATTGTGTCCAGTAAAACGACCTCGTTATAAGTTAAATTGAAAACGATTCCTCTGACCTCATATATGATAAGAGAATAATTAAACCACAACTCTCGTGTCATGTCATGACTTTGTTTTCGCATTATATATGACATTTGCTTATTTGTGTGTGTCCATTTATTTCAGTAGTGTGCATGTGTTTATTTGTTATGCATATTATAGTCTCTAGTTTACCTCTTCATTATATTTTCAGCGTACACGAATAGTTTTAAAGTGCCTATGCTTTCGCGCATCATGAGACTTTTTAAATAAATATAATTGAATATTAAGTAGGTATATATTTTTTAACACTTTTTACTTGTTACAAAAATTACTATGAGTACTTGATAGTTGCGTAAATTGTTACCAGTATACGGCGTATATGCTTTAAGTTACGAAATATTAATCAGTGTTACATAATAATTACAAATGGAAATGATAAGAATAGATATATATAATACAATTCTAACATAAGAATAAGTTACGTCACCTCAGGTCGTGTGTACATATATATATGTATGACCTTAGGTGAAAGTCTAGAAGCGGTAATAGTAATTAAAGTAAATTAACGCTTCATACTCATAGCCTACTAGGATTCCCTGTATCGTGGGTGACATAAGTTACATACCGACATCTAGACGGAGAACAGAAATTTAGACTCACTCTTCAAAGTTCTGTCTCGCAGGGAATCGAACCCTTAGAACAGCAGTCTGGCATGGTGACCATTGCGGCTAACGGGTGGTCGGAATCATTTGTTCTGTAATAAAAAACAAAATACTTTGGAAAATCCAAAAGTGCACGCCTTATAACACTCATTCATCACAGAAAAGGAAAAAAAATATTTTACTGAAATGAAGCTCCAATAAATATATTTTGTTGGAACGGAGTTCCTTATATCGTAGTACACGCACTGAGCGTGAGCGAGATCGAAAATACTTAATATAATCAAATAAATTTGTGAAAAACTAAGTAAGGGAACGGTGATTTACCATACCATAAGTACATAATATACATGATAACATAAGTTCAATTTAATAAGGCTGGTAAATTAAATAAAGAATAGGGTCAATTTTTTAACAATTTCTCTATCTCTTGTGATTTCATAAATTTCAGTGCTAACCAAACCCAAATGTGGTAACTGTGCTTTTTAATCTGTTAACTATTAAGCCCGCTCTAGAATATCAATGCACTGTTGACTTTTTTTATGAAAAAAATGGTCTTATGACTGTTACAATCATCGTTTGGCGCCATATTGTCCGCTATCCGATGCTAGCACGTGGCCATGTGTTTGATCTGTCGCGTCGGCTACTTCAATCTCGCTTCTCATTGTCTCGTTTCATTGTTATAATTTTATTGAACAGAGTTCGGTTGAACGCAGCAATAGTATTCATTTCTGTATACAGTGTACATTGGGTTTCGACCATGCATAAAATATAACACAATTTTTTTATCATGAGTACATTCAGTTACGGGGACATACGACTTACGAAAGAAGGATTACAGACATTACAGCTATTAAAGATATTTAAAATGTACAAAATTTTGGAATAAATATCGGTACAAGTAATTTAATCATGTAAAACTTATCCCTTATTTTAAATTATTACTTCAAATTTGTATTTATTCATTTTTGCATAATGATAATGCAAATATGTTATCAATCTAATGTAAATAGAAGAGAAATAATGTAAATACTTTGTAGTCATGTTCACGTAGTTAGTAATAGTTCATACGCCTATGCATCCTATAATTAAATTAACTTTATGCGACCTGTTATGTTTGTGTTAGCCCGAGTTATGTTTTTTATGGTGTATTCACCGCATTTATCTCCTATTTATGTTATGAGCAAGTCCAACATTAGACTATTTCCTTATTACTATTACGTCAAAGGTTTTATTTATGAAAATAGTTAACCTCTCTCTATGAATCTTAGTAATTTATAAGGAAATAGCTCTTGGATGGAGTGGTGACCCGATTAGATTACTAGACATTGTGTACCACTTGTCAACTTTGTGGTGTGCAGACTGTTATAAATTTAGATTTTTCGATTTGAGTGCGAACGCGACAGGTTCATGTGCGAATATTACGTTTCAAGGGTACCGCTTTTAGTTATATATTAACATTTGTATAATATGGTCATTGTGGCAAACTGAACTTCTTTTTATATTGTTACTTTTTGTATTTAAGAGTTTAAATTTGAGAACAATTTTTCAACATTCGTCATTTTGCATTTGTATTTTTTTATTATTACGCTGTCAAACCCCATCAATAAAATCCGAAGTAAATTCACGTGGCTATTTTCACGTATTTTATTCGTCTGATCTCTCGCCGTTCCCGTCAGTCATATAATTGATTATTACTCTTATTTATTGTCGAGATAGATGTAAATCAAATTATATAATTTTCATAGGGTATCTGCGGGTTTTAGTTTCGGAGTTATGAACTTTTCAAATGTTCTTTTATCTCCCCAGTAAACATCGATCGACGAGATATCTACAACAATTATGTTTTCCTTTTCCTGGCTGTAGAATGCTGTAGACTGAATTTATTTATGTCGTATTTATAAAAGAGTGCTGGGAGTTTTTTTGTGCCGGCTTTTTTCTCCCGGTTTACCTAACAACCGAATGAAGAAAAAGTACATAAAATTCATTAAGTGTATTGGTATACCTTATCTATACATATAATAAATCTGTAAGTGATTGCTGTTTGTACATGGAAGATATCTAAGAGAAAGCTATTTTAGGGGCCTATATTTAAGGAATAGAACACAAAAAAAAAATTCTAGATTTTTGTCTGTTTGTCTGTGCGTTTGTGCACGCTAATCTCAAAAACGGTTGATCCTATTTGAATGCGGTGTTCACTGATGTATTGCGGTAAGCTTCACTTAATTTATTAACACACATTTATTTACTGTTTCATAAAAATCGGTCCATAAATAAAAATGTTGTGGGACGGGGACTGGGAGCCAGCACAGCGCCGAGTCAGCTAGTAATTAATAAAAACATTTGATTCTTTATACTTAGCACTTGTACGAGTATAATATTATATTATAGACTTGGACACAAAAAGTGAACGTATTAGGTACTTACGTTTATATATAAAATAGCGTGTTTGAGTTTAATGTTTATTAAATTGTCATACATGTAATGATACAGATACTATTTTATTCTCATATGCATGTAATGTATATGTCCTCTCTGTACAACTGTACATTATTCGGATAACAATAAGCTATTTTCAGTAAGTTATTCTATTATGAAGTGGAAAATACCCATTCGACAACGTAAATCGCTTTTATAAATTCTAAAAAAACATTTTAGTTTAATGTATCTGGAATAAACGATTACTTAAACGATAAGACCATCTTTTTGTCCATTACATTGTTAATTGAACTGTTGTCTGTTTTTTTGCTCTGTGTCCCCGTTCGTTATTTCAATACATTTTTTACAATTCACATAAATTACTTTACGATATTCCAATTCAATCTTTCAGTATAGCAACAATTTAAACTAATAGGTGTACATGAAATGTACCATGGCCCTTTTGCCATGAATAAAAAAGGTTTTATAGACAATTATGAACAATATTTATCGGGTTAAGAATAACATTATAAATAACTTTTTATAAACAATGATAAATATTAAGGCTAATGCTAATCGACTGTAACAAAGTCAAATCGAAATTGATAAATCTGAGCAGCATATTCGAAAAATATGTCATTAGGTTTCTATTTTATTGGTTTACTTTACTGACCTTCTGTCAGACAGATTTTTATTGTATCTTGAGAGACCAGCTGTTGCTAAGTCTTTAATAGGTTTAATGCCAATTCCTAGGACCACTTAAGGATTGTCGTACGGTTGGCTGACAAACAGACACTTGGGTAATAATAAGGATCCCGTTCATAATGGTATCTTAAAAAGGATACGTTCATCGTCTTTGACAAAAGCTTTTTCTCGGAAACTGTCCTCTGCGAATTATCCGCATTTTAGCGATTGTACCTAAATTATCGTGGGAAGTAATGATGCCATGTGATCCGTTGTTTCTTAAGGAGAAGCAACGGTTTAATTGTATGGCATCAAAGAGGGTTGGTAAAGCTTTTATTCTTAATTTTATTTTTAATTCTTTTGCCGCAGCCTTACTCAAATAACTATAACTATAATAACTAACTATAACTTACTCAAAGTATTTTATAGTCATTTCATAAGGAATAAGTAATATACCTATGTTTTTTTTACGTTTCAGCTTTGGTGGGCTCGCTCACAATGGGAACAACGTTCTTGCTATCGCCGTTGTCGGGGATCCTGACGGAGCTAATGGGCTTGCGCCTGACTGCAGTCCTGGGTGGATCCATCGCCGCTTGCAGTTTACTCATCTCGTCCTTCGTCGTTAATCATGTCGACGTACTCTGTTTCACGTACGGTGTTTTGTACGGCTTAGGAGCATCCCTGGCGTACACCCCGTCCTTGGCCATCCTCGGTCATTACTTTAAACGGCATTTAGGTCTAGTGAACGGAATAGTTACAATTGGCAGCTCAGTGTTTACGGTCATCATGACTCCATTTATAGAGTACTTGATCGTCAATCATGGCCTAAAATGGATGTTTAGGGTGTTAGCCGTAATAACTTTTGGCATTGCTCTCTGTGGATTGCTATTTAAGCCTTTAATGGTCATCGATTCGCCTTCAAGGGAAGATGAACAATTTAAATCTATGATAAAAAGAATATTTAACATTCAGATCTGGAAGAATAGTAAATACAGTATGTGGGCATTGTCGATGCCCGTTGCATTGTTTGGGTATTTTGTACCATACGTACACATGAAGAATTACGTACAAAAAAAATTCATAAACGTAAACACCAATCTTCCCATTCAGTGCATAGCTGTAACATCTGGTGTGGGAAGATTATTATTCGGTTTCTTAGCTGATAAGAAAGGGGTAGATAGAATTCTCTTACAGCAAATTTCTTTTTATGCTATTGGGACCCTCACAATTGTTTTACCGTTTGTCGATACGTTTACGTTGCTGGTGGTTATATCTCTAGGGATGGGTATATTCGATGGTGCATTCATAGCTTTGATTGGTCCTATTGCCTTCGAGCTATGTGGAAGTGCTTACGCGGCACAAGCAATCGGTTGCATGTTAGGTTTGGCTGCGGCCCCCATGTCTTTGGGTCCGTCATTAGCGGGTTACTTCTATAGGCTTACTAATTCATACACTTTACCTTTTGTACTTGCTGGTATATCACCCTTGATAGGTGCTACCTTAATGTTTACGATTCGTTTCCGTAAGCGAGGCTATAGGGAACCGGCAGAAACGATTGCAAATGGACACGTACCTTTAGTTACCACAAATCCAAGTAAGTTAATCTATAATACTATATAAATCTGTATTATTAAGTCCGTATTTTTTTGTATAATTTGTGGCCAATATTCGTTTAATGATTTATTGGCCGGAAAGGGTAGGATGAATATTTCCCTCTGAGGGTAACCGCATACTAGCAACTTCTTTGTCTCGGTGATTAAATTTTTATTTTATAGAATTAGTTATTTGACAACAACTAATTCAAGAAACGAAATAAGAAACTCTTTCATAAATCTAATTACTGATTATCTAGTTAAAACATTAATTAGATATGAGTCGAGAGAAACAATTATGAAAATTAAGTTATAATTCAAGTTCTACGACCCGCTAATATACCAGACACCTAAGTGACAGCTGTCATGGCATTGTTTTTCTCTTTTCTTTTTTTTTAATGTGTCAAATGAGTATTTTCTAACAATATATAAAATACAACCTAACGACATAAAAATGGCAATTGAAAGTGAGCAAATAAGAATTTAAAAATCACTCGACAGTAAAGCCTCTGCCTTTGAGGCGTGCAAAAATAAAGAAAATAGTGGGTCCACTGATGAACGCATACCTTATAGATTGACAATCTCACAAGTGGTTTGAAAATGTAAAAAAATCCGGATACGTTTTTTAATTATTTTCGTATGAGCGAAAGAAGTTTAGAAAAACGGGCCGTTACCTGTTTTTTTCCACCTGATGGTGGTCACTGCTGCCCATGGACATCTGTAATGAAACCAAGACAAGATTGAAGTTCTTTCTTAGGCCGACCACAAATGCGTTGCTACCCCTGAGGACTAAGTTGGAACGCCTCGGTTAAGTATGTCTCCGTGACCACACCCTTCAAACTAGAACACATCAGCAAGAACACTCCTGTTATAAGGCAGAAATAGTTGTGGTGGTGGTGCCACCGGAGTCGAACCATAAAAGATTCTACCACCTTCAAAATATCTCAGAGTTCAATCAGCAGGTCTATAGAGTTTAATCTAACCAAAAACTACATTTAAATCCTGTCCTGATACATATGTCGTATGTATTTAAATGATACACATCAGTTAAAAATTATACTTTTGTAAAACACAATTGTACCGCAAAATACTTTCTTAAATAGTTGTCACTGATCACATTTTACACAAAACCTCGATAACCATATCAATTACGATCCCATATTCATCATCATACCTATGAACATTATAATCAAAAGCGTATTCATACATTTTAACCTTTTTTCAAAGTAGATTTTTAAATTACAAGGTAGTAGGAACAAAACAGAATTTAAATATGTAACAGAATGTTCTGCCTGTGTAGGATTATCGTCTTTGTAACTCTCATTATCCCTTTATTTTTGTTTCGGTATTTTGTTAATTTAGTTTTGGTCGGTATTTGTAGAAGAAGCAGCCGTCCGAAATACACCATAAACGGGTCTGATTGAAAATCGCCGCAGTGTCTCCAAACTGCTTTCACTTAAACCAACCCTTTTCGATGATTAAGTTCATGAATTTTATTGTCACTGGGTTTTTTTTATATTATTTGCTGCTTTTGTAAATGTTTTTAATGTATTTTTAATGTATATGTATGTTGTTAGACACTGTAAAGATGTTTAATTATTATTTATTATTGAACAATATGGTAATGTTATAAGTATTATAATGTATTGAAAAACTTTGTAAATTTCACCAGCCGACGACTGTCCACCGACCTCTCCACTTAATTGCCTACCCTGTCTAACCTATACAAAAATAGAGTAACAAATTAATAGAAACACAAAATATATAAACCAATTATCACAATCAAAATTACTTAACCGAGGCGTTCCAGTTTAGTCCTTAGGAGTAACCACGCATCTGTGGTCGAGCCAAGAAAGAGGGGTAAACTTATTCACTTTATAACAATGTTCAAAGAATTCCACCTCTTGAAGTGCGAACAAAATTTGCGAACAGTTACATGAACCAGGTGTGTAAAATCTGGTTAGCGCCCTCCGTTTTCGAAATAGAAAAACTTCCAAAAAATGACCGTCCGTCTACACGCGACACGAATTGATTAAAAAATATGGAAACGGATTGAACTGTCAACTCTAAAACATCCTACCATGTAGTCTTTTTTTTAATCTGTTGTCTGTTTTAAAAGTTTTTTTTATGTACAAGTAATACTTATATATGGGGTACAAATGAAATTGAACAGGAACGCTGAATTCTAAACTAGGCATTAACTGTGTCATAGAAATCAGAGCTCTTCACAGATGTTCGACTTACACATATGAACTTATTACTTAGACTTAACTTACAATAATGAAGATTAAAGTTAACTAAATGTTTTTTTATTACGTAATTGTTGTTGTTGAATAGCCAGTTAATAGCAAGCCAGAACAGAGCATAGCCAGACAAAAAAATGCCAAATTTTTAGCAATTATTTGAATGGCAAAACTGCCGTATTGTAGTCGTAAAAACAGACATTAAAAGGGTTGAAGTTTTTAGTTTTGAGGTGAAATAATCTTTTAGCGTGAATAGCGTGAAGAAAAAAATCGGAAAAAAATCATTTTCGTCCAAGATATGGATTTTTTTCGACATATCTCGACATATTCGGTATATTATGTAGGTACTCGTATATGCCGTTGGTGTGTCTAAAAATAAAAAAAATAGACACTTCAGTTGTCGTCCAGAAGATGGCGCTACTTCTCTACACTCCCCTCCAGTCGCCATCCCTATCACAAGCTACAAAGGATTTTCAAATTCAGTGCGGGATCTTTTCGCTTCGGGGTGCCAAATGAATTTTAATCAGCGCCACTGCGGCTTGGTGGCGAGCGTTTGAATCCGTCGTTGATTTGTTTCCTTAATTTGTTCTAAAGTAGATGTAATCGGTTTATTCCTAACTTTGATGTTTTGATTCGTATTCATTGACTTGTTTGTCATTGCTAATGTAAATTAATAATATTACATGTATAATAGAAAGTAGTATTTTGTTATAAATTACGTTAATAGATTATTAAAATTGCAGGATTCACAGCGTGTTCTGAACTGTTAAAATGAATAATTGACAATTGGGAATATTTAAAGCATTAATATGTTTTTAAAGTTTACAGTTTTTAAAATCTACAGAAAATAGTGATATGCTAAAATTCGAGATTTTTAAATTCTCGTTAACGGTAAAAGTGACTTTTTTATGTATGTCTATATGTAACTTACGTAATCTACCTATCGCGTAAGTACTGTACTCGCCAAGACATTTACCCGATCGGTCCCCTTCGGTTTGATTGAAAACGGTTTAGAAGGTCCGAATAGCTTCGGTTTTAGTAATTAGCCGTTGATTGTGTTGAACCACATGTGAAAGCTACGTAACGTATACTTCGTATTGTTTATTTATTTAAAATGTACTATACATAAATTCATAAAGGTACAAAAAGCGCACTTAATAAGCATTCTATACCAGTCAGTCAGTATTTTGCATAGTTTCTTAAGCTTACACTTCAATTCGTTCCTCATTATTTCGTTCCATGTTAATCATTACCTTATTATCCAGTTTGATATAGACTTCAAATTGTAAAACAAGGATATACCTAATCATTACTTTAAATAAATAATTGAATTATATAAATATTTATTTTACAACGTTTGAAGATATACAATTAATAGTTTATGCATTCTAAGATGAATTAACAAATTCATTTGTTACGTCTAGAAAAAGTAAAACAATGTGTTGGCAGCTCACGATAGATGGCGACAGTTGCAATACTTGTTTTTAAAAAAGAAGGTTTCTTGAGCGCAGACTGGATTGTAGAAAACATTCTCAGTTCAGCTGTCTAGTTGTAAACTATACTTGTGGAATTGTGATGTGTTGGGAAATTTTGAAGTGGATGTGGTGTGTGCATTTTATTTGAAACATTGTGATGTGGTGTGTTAGGAAATATACGTGATTCTGAGATTACAGTGTTTCATCGGTTACACGACGCCAACAGAATGTAACTATTGATTAGTTACATTCTGTTGGCGTCGTGTAAACGTGCAACTTTCGTAAATGTGAAATTAAATTGTCAACTCAATTTTAAAGAGTCAGCCTTTTGTCAAAACCCAACTCAGAACCTACATTTGTTAAAGTTTAAAATTGCCACAGTTCGGACATACGATATATTTAGTTAGAAACTTCACTTACCCTACGTAGCAGCCCTAATGTGACCCCAGAAAATAATGAGGAGACATTCAAATGAAACCTGAGCAGTGACGCTTTGGAATACAAATTAGAGTTGAAGCGTGAATGTTCACCAAATTGAGTGACAACCCTAATTTGGGACACCCATATTGTTTGTTATTGCGCGCCCGACTATCCCAAACCCATTACTTTCCCACTGCTGGACTCGGTTAAGTGACTACACCGTGGCATTATACCATCAAATAAGCCCGCCCCAAGCGATTACCATTCTATTATACAACGAATCCTTTCGTACTTCGTATCTTTTACGAAATTTATATGCACGATCGTTTTAAATGAGCAAAAATCTCAACATTAGTCGTTAGATACATAAAAATTAATTGTTTAAAAACCTGAAAACACGCTTTCCAGTCCCATCATCAGACCAGTTCAATGAAAGCATAATAATCATATGTCCTCGTCTTCAGGAGAAATGGACAGAATATATGAAGACGAACGTAATGAAACCAAACTCAGTATGTTTACTAGAGGGCAGTTCAAGGTTCCATCAACCACCTTCCAATTCCATTATCAGACCAGCTTGGTGGCACTGTATTGTCATCTAATCTACATATAACTTCCATGTTTCATGATGATACAACAATAAGAAGTGCGGATAATTCAGTTTCTTAGAATCTATTACATAATTAACGACCTAATAAAGGCGTGTAAAAATAACACTAAATAGGTATTTTGTATAACTTTAGGTTGCGCAGTCTTAAAAGAGTTTTCCCGGCCCGTTACTTTCTATATCGGTATATTTCATTCCAGTTTGGGCGGTTATCGGTTCACACACCCGGCATGTTTTTGCGTTATTAGATCTTACCGCCAATACACACGAGGTTTTTTGACGTGTTTAACGTAAAAAGTGTTTTAACTTTCATTTACATTAAAAAAACGTTTTCTGTAGAACAGTGTTCTATTTTCAAACCTAGGCCCTGGCAAGTATAAACGCTGTTTTAACGTACGTTAAAAAAATCTCTCGTGCGAATGGCGGGTAACAGTCATGAATGTAGAGAGATACACGATACTCATTACCTCCTATATACCTCCTATAGTGATCCTCTACATTAGAGTACATCTTTTCCCTCTGTATATTACGTTACGATAAAACACAAGCCTCATTTATACAAAACTCTTTTTAATTAGGCAAAGTGTTGCAATGTCATCAGTATAAAGTCGCTAAAATTTTGGTCCAGGTCAAATTTAATTAATTTCCAACAAAGTTATTTGCAACGTTGCACGTGTATTCTTATAAAATGAACGTATCTTTGTTCTAAAATATCATACTTGGTTATTGTCAAGCAATCGCAGACGCAGTATTTTTATAACATTGACGTATCAAACGAGGATGCTGTCCACCTGATGGTCATTTTGGCCCATGGACATCAATTACGAACCTAGACAGGCGTGAACTTCTTTCTTAGGCTGATTATAAAGTTGGACTAGTAGTCCCTGAGGACTAAGTTCGAACACCTCGGTGGTCACCCACCACACCCCACTCTTCACACCAAACAGCGACATGAACATTGCGGTTCCGTTAAGATTAGGGCTGAAATACGGGTAGAGGTTGGCGGAATCGCCGAAGTGTGCGCAAGCGTTCCCAAGATTCTGCCCGACAGTAAACGCGGTGGAACACCATTAGGTTTTCGGATGGGTGGAGTCCGACATAACCATCCGGCGGCCCGTGGCGGAAGGTACCCGTTCCGGGTTTTCCTGACGTAAAAAGGCGTGGCGGTGGTGCCTCCGGAGTCAAATCACGAAAAGTTCTACCACTTTCAAATTCAATTGTGAATTGCGGTTAGTCGGGAGTTTTCCGTTTCTAGCGTCATTACAAGCCAGTCCCTAATTTTGGCGTTAGTAAACAAGTATTAAACCCTGTCGAAGTTCATTTGTGTTGGAAAACATTTGCCAATCGCTTCTAATTCCGATACATTGTTTAGTAAACTCTGTTTGACGCGGACGACCGTCGAGCCGACATTTATTGCCTACTAAACAAGGGACAAAGTTATTGCCTAGCCCTTCCTTGGAGACAACCCAGTAGACAAAGCTGAAGTACTTTTCTCCTCATAGATCGTCGGCCACCGTAGAAAGTAGAAAATTTAGCCGATTTTAACACTATATAAATACTTTCGAACGAATCTTACGTGACAACTCACGTTATATTCGGTTGAAAATATGTTGCTAAAACTTAAGTGGCAAATTAATGAGATTGTCAATTAGAAAAAAGTCAATAAGAATGGCAAACATTTTCTTAAATTTACCTTTATAATGTTTGGCGTGATGTCTTCTATTTGTTTTCAAGGTGCATTTTCTAAATAACTGAGCTGCAACAAGAACTAAGTTCCACGGGGCGAGGCAGTTCTACATGTTTATGTTATGGATCTTAAGTGCAATATCAAGCAACTTCCATTTTGTAGTACTTTTTGCCTTTGCGGCTTTCCCGCATTATAAAGGAAATAATCAACAAAACATTGGGTGATTTCCCATAAAAATACATGCAACCCCCTTTTCCACCTTTAAGGGATCCCTTTAATTACTGACTCACTAAATGATTCTTACTTATAGTGGGACCCAGTAGATGGCGCTGTTAAGTATTCTATTCCTAACATATTTTGTATAAAATGTACCTATGGACCTATGTTCTGACAGAAATGTTAAAAACGGCTGTTGAGGTATCAGTATCGTAAAACTAACACTTGAAATAACCTGTGTATATTCAAATCACAGACGAACATTTCACTTTTATTTATATGCATAGATATATATGGTACATCTGAAAAACTCATTTGGATCATCCAAATGTTTACAACCATAAAATAAACAGACACGTCATTAAGCACGTTTAAAAACAAAAAAAAAGCCCGTTTAAAAACAAAAAAGTCAAAAGAATAAATATAAATGAATAAAAATGATTTTTAACTCGATACCTTTATTAAAGCAGTTTGAATGCAAAGCAAACTTTCCCATTTGTGCCAAAACCATTACTTCCACCCGATTTCGCTCGAAACGCCTGAAGAAATATACCTACTTTCTTTGAAAATAATAAAGTCTGCATGCTCGTTCGACCATCGTGTTCATCTTTTTATTTCAAATAATGTTTTTGTGCTTCTTAGAAGCGATGCTTTTGTATTGTACTATACTGTTTCAAGAGTTCAACATACCTTAATTTCGTTTAACGCTTGTTAATGTTATGTTGTAGAAAAAAATAAAAATATAATCCGCTGAAACACGGTTTTGTATTTATAATAAAATAAAATTGGAAGCCAGTTGCCAGCAATTCCTGACGAAAAGCAAAAACAGCGCCACAGCTGCTTAAAGAAAATCCGCTGTTTTATGCTGTATTTAATAGCCGAGCTTATGTACCGTTGTACACATTATGTCGTAACTCTGCTCTGCGTTCTTCGGCCATAAATATGAACATTAAATAACGTCGTAATTCCACAGCAAGTATCAGAAAGAGTTGTAAAAATATACGTTTCCTCACCGGATACATTTTACGTTTATCTTAATACGACGAAGAAACGGAGCATACAATTTGTCCCTTCCTACAAAATTGTTTAAAGCGTTGACAGAGGTAGAATGTAATTAATAGCATCAGGCGGAAATGCATGCTATTAAATTAGGTGATTACTACTTCGCATTTAGATTGCATGAATAAAAGGTATATACATAATAATAGCGGATTGTTGCGAAGTAGTAATAACCTAACTTAATAGAGGTAGAATACGATACGATATATAAGTCGACATCTATCCCTACCGATAAGAATAAGTTCTATACAATAAAGTTTAATTTTATAAGGTTACACGAAAAATAAGTCTTCCCTTACAAGACTTATAATAAAAAGAAAAGAAATTGTGGTAATAAAAGCATTTTGTGAGGTGCCAGGTCATGTTAGGTATAGATATTTTTTTGGTTGTAGTAGAACCTTTTACGGTTCGACCCTAAAGGCACCACCGCCACACCTATTTCTGCCCTATAACAGCAGCTGTTCATGTTGCTGTTTTCTGGTTTGAGGGGTGTGGTCTGGGAGACATACTTATAAAAAGAAAAAAAAGATACTTTAAATACAAAATACAGTTCAAATCACATTTGATTTTGAATGACACAGTAACCAGTAAAACCAGAGACGCTTATACGCTTGTTGCTCGTGCAATCAGAATTGCAATTTTTCTTTTCGCCTTAATTGAGGTAGCAAAAAATCTGAATGAATGTAGAAAAAGCCTGTTTTTCCCAACGGTTGCAAAATAAGATTAGTGCCGGTCCCACAATATCGGGACGATATCTCGTTCAATAAGTGGCATTGTGTCTTTGTGTCTAATATGACCGGCCATCCAGCTAGAAAGTAAGCTAGGCAGGAAGGTCCTATTAAGTTCTGCATATCGTATGTAAAAAAGGTCAGATCTATATAGACTAATTTAGATCTGCCAAAAACTACTTGTTTATGATACTATTTGTACGTCTATAAATATTTAAATTTTATTATTGAACGTAAAAATACTAAGTATAAGTCATCCAAGTATCATAACTCTATGTATTATATTATTTGTGTAATTTTGTTATGACTCAGCAGGGTTACTCCAAAGTTGATACCGACTCATATCGTAGACCAATATCGCGTCACGACACAATTTGTCGGCAACGCCAGTGCGAACCGACCTTAATTGTCAAAACTCTATTTCACGCTTCACTTCCATTTAAATTTTCAAGCACAGAATTTTTAACTTACGTAATACTCTTTTATATATCGTTGCTGAATTTCCTAGCCTTATTCAAGTGTAGGTACTAAGTGTAAAAAGGTTATTTTTCACATTTCTCAACTAAAAGTATTTGTATTTTTAACAAAAGTTGCTTTGATAATGTGTTTGTTGCAGAAGGGACCGACGATTACACAATTCATGTCTTGTCACCGCCGCCCCTTGATGCGTTGCAGAGTTACTATGATTCAAATCAATTTGATTTACAACAACACATCATGCTGTAAAAATCGTGGTTCAGAGAGCAGAAATGATTGGGCAAATGATGTGATCCCTTCAGCGTTGTTTTTATTGTTAAAGTACGAGTATAATAACAATCAAATCAAACTTAACGTATCCTTTCCTGTCTATTATGAATTCTACAATCGTTTTGATCTGCGGACTCTAAGCGTATTTCCTCTAGATTAGCAACACACCTAGGTTTACAATATGAAGATTACAGACTTTTAACAAGACATTTATCAATATTATATAATAGTATAAATAAGAAATACCTTTCAACGAAAAGAGTATCTCTACCGGGAACGCGAATAAGCTTTTATATTCGGGACCCTCAATTCAAAAGATAACCAGTGGCTCCAAAAGAGGACCATATCCGACATCCGGATACGTTTTACGTAACTCGAACCCGGTTGCCGGAAACCCCTTTACTTTGAAGGTATTTTCAGATAAAAAACAGGAGTTGAACAAGAGAATGGCCTCTAATTTTCCAGTCATGGCCGCTTTCGGCTTCACTTATATTGTTTTCATATTTAATTGTAAGGTAGCAAACGAGCATGCAGTCCACCATTCCATTTGTGGTTGACCTAAGAAAGAACTTCGATCCGATCTTGGGTAGATGACAGATGTCCATGGGCGGCAGTGACCACTTACCATCAGGTGAACTGCATTTCTTGCTACCTTCCAGTTATAAAAAAATGTAGGTATGTCCATATTTCACTCGATCGTATAAGATCTCCATGAGAGAGCTTATTTGAATTTACCTTATAGGCGGTTTTGCATAAAACCGTCTAGAAATTAATTACATCGTAGCGTATCTAACATCTACAGGTTTCAGATTTATGGGGGATTTGGGGTCTAGAGATTTGGTTTTTTACGGCCATCCCCGGTTGTAAGGTGTACAATCGTGATAAATAGACATTTTAAGAGCACAATTTCAACCACAGCTTTTATTTTGTGCGTCTGGCTTGAAACATATCACCTACTAGCAGCTCATCCCGACTTCGCACGGGCATAATAATATAATAAAAGAAAATACACAATATTTTACAGTGAGTTTCTAAAAAAATTACATTCATTGAAAACAAAAACTAAGATATTAATTTTTTTTTGTAAATATATTTTCTTAAACTTTTTATTGTATTTACATTGTTTTATTGATAGACGATTTTTAGTTTCTG
>DWNJ01000210.1:0-17445 GCA_018250275.1 Udranomia eurus | reverse complement strand
AGAAAAATTTAAAATTCTCTAATTCTTAAATATCAATTAACCTGAACATAAAAATATATTTTTTGAAATCTAACATTTTTCTGAATTGATTGAAACATTTTAATTTTTACGATTTTTTTGGTTTTATTTATTGCGCAGAAATTAATCATTTTTTATATTTGTATTAAAATATGTAAAACCTTAACGTCATAGTTACGAGTATATTATTACGTCAAGTGCCAGTTTATACTGTTGGATTTTTAAAATTTAAAACGGTACAAAATGTATATCTAGTTTATGTAGAAAAGTAGCAAATAGGAATAATTATAATAAATATGACATGTAAATGAATAACCATGAAATAATGAATGTTTTCTACGAGGCACAGATAACAAAGAAACGTCTGAAGGAACAGATTACAACGCTTAAAATAACAGGTTACAAAGATTGCGAGAACAGATTATAGAGTGCGAAAAATTTAATACGTAAGTCGAGTTTCAGCGCTGAGTTCGATATAAACGTGCATATTTTTACAGTGAAGAACTTATTTATATTATTAGGAGTACTATAATAATACTAATAAACAGTTCGAGCTAATTTTTTATATTTACAGATTAGCATTTCGAAGTCTTAACTTTTCTACTTCATTAGTGGAAGGTTAGATACTGTTAGATCTCTATCTTCGAGTTTAAAAATGTCAATGTAATCTATCTTTAGTAAATTTAATTAATCTAATGTTAATGTTATATATTTACTTTTTTACAAAAAATATAAGACCTCTTATGTTGTTTATGTACAGACTTAGTGCTAATCTTACAAACGAAGCATATTATTTTATAATAGGCTTCTCTTATTGTATTTACACGTAATTCTAAATTTACCTCTACTTAGATAAGCAAAACAAGTTTAATTGCCCATACCAGTCTCTCTATTTGTTTTCACATGTCTATATACCCGTATATCGACATGTGAAAACGTAGGTTTGCAGAAAAACGTAATTATGTTGAAAACCCTCTAGAAATAATTATGTGTAATTATATATTTTATGTTTGCTTTTGGAAGTTTAGAATAGTGTCTGTACGTTTTTTTAGTTCCCATAAGCCTGATAAATGCTGTTTCTACATTGAAAAAAACATAACATCAAATTAGACAAATCTAATATGTACCTCTCCTACTTTCCTATAAACCTCTCGTCAATTATACGTAGGACACAAGATTTTTTAAATTTCAATTTAAAAAATTCAAGTCAGTAATATTTTATATGTAATATTCAACTCAAACTGTAATTAAGTTATTAATTTTGAAAAGATTCTTGGCATATAGTTTGTGGGGAAACTTCTATGAATGATCTTAAGTCAAACAAGTCCGCACCGGAGAGCGCGATTTAAAACATCGTATCGTGCGTATTTTAAAACAATATTCACTTTTAACGCGTGTTCTCGTTATATTTGTAGTGAAATACACAATAATAAATACTTATATAGATATGCGTGTGTTGTCCACATATCAAAAGCCATTATGTACGTAGGGACTGTCGATACATCCTAAACATATATATGCTCAGTCACACATCTATCTCTCCTATATACAGTTTCTCATATTCACATAGAGCATAACGAATTGGGTTCAAAATGAATGCAACAAGCGCGCATTAGTGCCTTATCTGGAGTTCCAATAACTATAATTATTTGTTCATGGCCTAAAGGTAGTAAACAAAATGATGTAATTCTCTTGGTAACTGGTTATTGATACTTGTAAGCATCTGTAATGTACTCCATATTTCTGAGTTATTAAGTAACTTGGATTTTACAAACTCCATTAAGTATATGAAAAGTGTTCTATATTTAGCAAACAATAACAGTATATTGAGATACTGCAGTCCAGTGCCACCCACGTTCGACCTCAAGCACTGGCATTCTATCTAATGTTGTGTGCACATATACGACCTCAAATAGAATGCATACTTGCTAAATTGAACGCGAGTTGGGTCACGGTGCGACAACTAAGCGGAAAACTTTTCTACCCCTAACAAAGTTATAGTTACTGAAACCCCAAATAATTTTCTTATTATGTACAACTTCTGCGCTTATCTATCTTATTATGTGTATGCAACCTGTATCAAGTTGATTCTCCTCGTTTTACATCGATCAATTTACATTTTTTCTTAAATAAATATAATTACTATAAAATTATTCTCCTAGCAGTTTAACTGTGTCACACACACACAATGTTTCGTCGTTCGTGCATTCTCACACACATAAATCATACACACAAAATCATAAACAGCTCCGAGGAAGCAAATCAATTGAGGAACTAGAACAACGATATACAACGCAGGCGATACCGAACACAGACCGGCTTTATTTAGAGTACTACAAAACTACAAAAAATATTTAAAAAAAATATTAAATATTAAAAACCTATTTTAAAATATTAAACAAATAAATAGATGGCTCTCAGTTGTACTCTGGGCACGTATATGACAGTTAAACAAAATTAAACTTTATTTGTATTGACAACACTATTAATTATATGACGTTCCCATACTAAATGCCGTTATAAAAGTTTTCACTTAAAAAAAATGTTTTAAATTATCGTCTAATATATAAGGACGTCAACGAAAGCGTAGCTGGTGGTAAAGGCTAGTTGATAATAATATATACAGGGCATACAACTTTATGGTTACTGCTATGTATAAACATCCAAACACCAACTAACAAAAAATCGGATCTCCAATAAGAGAGCCATTTGGGATCGACCCGAGTCGGTGACTGGCCGCAACCCTTTTATGTCCCACTGCTGGGCACAGGTCTCTTCCCACAACTGGGGAAGGCCCGGAACATACTCCACCACGCTGCTCCAATGCGTGTTGGCGGAGTCGGTGACTAAAACTGAATAATGCCACTTTGCCTGAAGTAAACTGATGGATAGATATGAAAAATAGAGTGCATTATTTGTAAAATTTCAAGACCTACTTACAATTGATTGGGTTGTAACAAATAAGTCAGTTACATGGACATATGGAGTCACTTATTTCTAGTATTAATGTTATTTTACTTTCACAACTGAAATATGTTTCTAATAATAGAAAGATCATATTCGTATATGATAAATAAAATCCCAAACTGCCGGCCTGTGTTACTAATTTGATAACCCTTTGTACTTTTGTTTCAACGGACATTGTATTTGTATTTGTACTTTATCTACACTACACTTCCGAAGATTTTAATAATAGGTACCTATGTCAATTGCCACTATTCTTACTCACTTCCGTATCAGCAAATCAGTATACCTACTGAGTTTAGTAAGTAAGTAGCATTACTGCAAACGAACACATACCCACAACCGCACTTATACACACACACTTACATGCATAAAACTCACAACCACACACATGCAACGTACATAAAAAATACGACAACAAGTAAGGGAGGTTTTATCTGGAGTTTTAATTATTATTAACATTGCACTTAATGTTGGTACTTTTTAATTCCAATGGCAGTTCATGGTAATGGCTACTGCCGCCTATGGTAATTTGTGATCAACACCACATAGAATCGAAGTCGTCTCTTAAGTCGACAACGATATACTACCTCTGAAGACAAAGTTGGAATGCAAAGGTTGTAATAAATTAGAATTTATTACAGCTAAAGCAAAGTTGTATAAAATTATAATTCATTATAAGCTTTAGGTATACAAATCATTAAGTCATCGCCAGTTATTACGCAGTCAAGTACTGTGAAAAATTCGCCCAGTTATAACAATTCATTGGAATATTTTATTAACCTGTTGTTTTTTGTCGAAGTCAAACCCGGCGAAGAGGCAGGTAACCTTAAGGTTAAGTGGTCATCGTCGCATCGTCGTATTATTATTTACTACACCAGAGGATCGCCTGCTTTGAAAGAGATCTTTTAGTGCTACGTTTGAAGAACCCCATGCCATAGCGTTCCAAGAATATCGGGTAGTAATAATCAGAAAGGCTATGGGTAAGTGAGAAAATGTAACATAATAATAAAACCCGCAGAGTATTTTCCAGCCTTTTGCACTACCTATAAAATATTTACAATTAATATTTAAAATTAAATTAATTAATATTAAATATTTAAAAATTTTACCTATATTTACAAGTTAGTTAACATTATTTTGTACATAGAGTATATTTACAACATAGATAACATTATAGTTTAAGCAGTTTAACTGCATTTAAAGATATTAATTAAAACAGTAGTGAGACACATTATCACCTTATTAATCGCTTTAAAGTATCGTAAATAGTGGCCAATGAACTTTTAATTATTTATATACACTATGCTTAAAATATATCAAAGTCGCTTTTAGGTAACCCATATTTTTGATGATCAAGTACCGAAGTGTCTTTTTTTTAATATTGAGGCAGCAAACGGGTGGAATGTGGAATCAACTTAAGATAGAATCGAAATTCTACTTAGGTTGACAAAAGAGAAGTAGCTTCTGAGGACTAAGTTGGAACGGCTCGGTTAAGTGTATCCCTTCAAATTTGTTAACAGCTGTGATCAGATTTGTTTCTGTCTTAGAAAACTCCTGTTCTAAGACAGAAATAGGTGTAGTGGTGGTACCTCCGGATTCCACAGTATTCTACCACCATATCTTATATGATATGCCTTATTTTCTAAAATTATTTTTCGTTTTTTTTTTTTTTTTGTTTTTGATTTTTTTTACCTTTTTATCATTTTCTACCAATCATTAACCATTATTTACATTTCACACCTAATAACTGTCATTTTTATACCTATACCTACGAGAAATTGCATACGAACCCGGCCTTGTTTTGTACAGATTTCTAGTTCTAGCGTAAATCTGATATTAATTAATGAAATAAGGTCACAAATACTAGATATCTGACGTTGATTATTAATAGATGAGATAATAGATAAGTGGCCTAATTCTCGTAACAAAACTTCTCTAGAATCGACGCGATTCTATCCGTAAAGTTGATCTCCGTATTCACGTGACTAATTTGCAGCACTACAAACGATTCTAATACGTTTAGTGGAAGTATCGTCAAAGCGTATTCACGTAAACAGATCGAACTTCGATCGTTGTCGTCAATTTTGAGAAGTGGTCTAAAGGTTTATCTGGATATCCTTAATTTTTGGGTCTCTTAGTCGCCTCATACTTTACTACACGATTTCAACGGCGAGATGTTTAAGACGAAACCAAGAGAATACAAGATTCGTGCGAACTTATTGTATGCTCTTATAACACACGTTTACAAAATATTGAGTTTTTTATAACATTTAGTTCTAAAAACAATTACCTATGAAATGTTACGGCAATTTGTGATGTTGGCAGCTGTGAGTGGCAGCTGAATCATTATTTTAAGGTCCCAGCTCAGAGAATTACGAGATGGCATAGTAAATTACGAGAAAACTTTGGACATTTGTAATAAAAGGGTTTAAAACAATTTTTAAATGCTTTACAGCTACGAAGTAGGATTTAGAGGAGTTTAATACATTAAAGAACATCGTTTATATTGCAATGAATTGAAGAGGAAACTAATCTGTCACAATACACACACACACACACTATAAGACACATACATACACACACAGCATACTCAAAATAAAAGTAAATACGATTTTCACCGTCGGTAAATCATTCTGTACTATTATTCCCTTTGATTTAACATGTCTAGTTATAAAAATAGTTCTATAGTATCCAATAAGGCTTAAGTTATTGTTATTATCTTATTAAGCGTACGTTACAAGTATGAATTGACTTTTGATAAACAAGCACTTAGTACTTATTTAAAAGGATTGTCTATTGGAACATGTTTTTTTACTTTTTTATGTATTTTTTAATTTAAAAATTCTTTCCATGAATATATATATATACCTATACGTATGCACATTATTATGCATATATGGTATATGTACATATCACAGAAGCAAATACACACACATACACACACCACTCACACTACAACAACAAGTGCAGACCGGCTTTACATAGAATTCTAATAATTGTCAATTACAAGTGAAAAAATAATAATTTTAAATTTGTGTAACTTTAGGAAACAAAAAATAATCAGACAGGATTTTTGCATAAATCCTAAAAAATATTGCAGGATATTTTAAAACACCTACAATGTGTAAAAACGGTTTTAGCTCCTATGAAATCTTACGGTAATTTGTGATGTTAGCTAAGCCTAGAATCCCTTAATCGTCTCTTACGACATGCACGGGAAGAGTGGCAGCTGAATCATTCTTTTTACATCCCAGCTCAGCTTAGGAATAATCAATAAGACTAATTTAAAATTGCCAATTCAGAAACGCAAGGTATGCTTTATATACCACAAAGAAGCATGAGGTTGTATTATGGATCGGTATCATAATATTAAAAATTGAAGCAAAACACTTTGATAAGCTTTTTAAGACAATTACACGGACGGTGGAGTATGCAGTTTGGCACAGTCAAAGTTTATACGGAGAAGACGTGCAGAAAGTTAATATTTTACAAAATAATACATTAAATTCGTAAAAGAAACCATTACGCATCTAAGTCTTTGACGCACACACGTATATAGACATCGTCTGTTATACACGGAACGTCATTTTAATACCGAGCCGAGAGAGACGTGAGCATCGGAAATGTCAAAAAATTAATGCCATTTTGTGCACTTAAAAATATTTTTAATAAAAATATAGATATTTTACAACAGATTCTAAGATCGGTCGATACGATATTTTTTTGTCGACCGCCAGGCGATTTAGTCACAATAATTATACGTAAGCACGTTTTGAAGGCATTCAGGCTAACTAACTTTGTTTCTTTATGCAAAAACTATTTTTAATTATAGATACGCCCGGACAAGTTTTGCAAATATTAGAATTCTACATAATTTTCTCAGTATTACCGGTCCGCAAAACTACTTATAAATTCGCGAGAACGCCGTATATTTATATACAATGTAAATACTGTAAATATACATATGTACATATATGCACTACCAATTATTACGCGTATACTATGCATTATTATTAGTGTTAATAATCTACACTAACAAATTCTATACAAACATTGAAGTGAATTACGAATATATTTAAGTCTAGCAGTTTAACTGCCGCATATGTCCAATTCTTGGACAAGGTTCTGGATGGCCTAAATAGTTGCGGAAAAGTCTGGACGGCCTTTGAATCGCTTCTACGTATATGTACTAAATAGTTTTTTTTTGTTTTTTTTAACTAAGTTTTTTTTTGTAACCAAGTTATAAATATTATGGAATTATGCGTAATAATAATGAATACCTTAATTTCAACAAAAAAACAAATACAAATCTTGTAATATATTATGTACATTGTATGCTAGCTCTGAGAATAGAAATATGTAATATTTGCATATCATAACAAAAATTTATAAAAGAAAATATATATAGGAGAATTCCTATCCTAAATTTGGTACGGTTTTTTTTCTCCGATTTCGAAGGCGACCAATTTGTTAATAAGTTAACTTACTCTTTTTAGTGAACTGTGCCTAAACACAATGGCACCAAAGGCAAACCTACTGACTGGACTTTTTTTTATTAATTAACTAGGTGATGAGATTATCTGATATTCTACGAGACTTTATAACGACTAAGCTCATACATCACATCAATAAAGCAGCCAAACTAGATGATAAAATTGAGAGAGAATAGATGGAGAGATAGATAGATAGAGAGAAAGATTCAAAACAAGGTTGAAAAAGCGGACATAGACCACACTGTTGTCAACAGGCTGGCGTATCTAGGATTCGAATAATAATTGCTTATAAAAAGACATACAGATAATTTTGAAGATAAGCCAAAGCCGTTGAAATGAGAATGAAGTTCTCATTATATCTAATTACGATTGTTCACAAGCATTCAGAACTATTTATAGTTACTAATGTTTGCATCGAAAAGATATCCACTTCATTGTAAGGACTGAATAGTGATATACGCGGTGTGCTCTCAAATACAGAGAATACATTTTCTCTATCAATATAGAAAAATATAACAGTGAGCTCTATTAGTGAATTCTATAGTATATTTACAAAATGAAACTTGTTTTCCTTCTATTTCCTTTGGGCCTCAGAATGTCATGAATTAACAAGATATTTATTTAGATTCTCTTAAAATATTATTTATATATTTTTATATATTAAAAAGATTATCTTTTCGTATCTTCAGAGTCATGAAATATTTAAGTTTTAGTTTAGTAGGAGAGTTTATTTTAATCAGTTTTCGTAGTTTATTTTATCATCATTTATTATCAACTTTTTTTAGCCTTTCCTACTTAGTATTCAAAACAATATTATCCGATCCGTAGACATATCAACTCGCCGTTCTGTGACTACACTACTTTTTATCACAGGTATACACTATACGAGCTCTTTACTGAGTACCTACTACTATTTACAACTTATAATTTAATTGACATATATACAATAATTTGGCAATATTCTCCAATTCAATTATGACTACTTACACTCAGGATGTGTAACTGTATTCTAATTAATGTCAAAAATATCTCCATAGCAAAAAATACCGACTCATATAAGTTTTACTATATATCAATTCATGAAAATGTTGTTTAATAAATAAGCCAAGTAACGTAATTTAAATGCTCCTTAACGAAGAAGAAATTAATGTTTTTATTGTACTTGATAAAATATTATTTACTTTAAATAATTAACCATGCCTCTAAACGAAAATGTTAACTGCTTTTTAAAAACCCTGGGATAAATATTGTTTAAATAGCTCATAATTTTTAGTAACCCCAACTTTTTTTTTTTCAAAATACTGTACTAAATAACTTATGCGAACTTATTACGTACAAAACATTAACTTATGCAATTACTAAAATACCTGGGTTCATAGAATTAAATAATAGATATTATTAGACACGTATATTAGAATGAATCAATTCAGAAAAATCTTAGTATATACAGCGAAGGGCGAACGGCGAATCCGTAACTTATTTGCCTTGAAGTGAAGTGACCTTTTCACTATTTTTTTCATTCCGTTAATCAAATCATCCCAATGTCACCGAGTCTTGTTTTTACAAAACAAACTCTAAACTTGCAGCCGAATTTGTATCCAAGAAGTTAGATGCGTACACATTCATCATTCGAGAACTATTTCATGTGGATAAATATTTTTTTCGGACGAACTTTAAACCCTTATAACTAAAACATAATTTGACTGGAATTGTTTTTAAACTCTGAATTGTGAAAATGTGGATGCTTAACCGCGGACCTTATTATACTAACAAAATACATATTAGGTATAGTTAGTTAGTTAAAAACTATTGATATTGAATATTGGATTTATACTCGTACTTAAAACATACTTGTACACTAACATCCACTTTACAGTTTAATTTTTTTTTGACATTTCACATATATATATTTTTTTTTGTTTTCTATATTTTGTAAGGATTTTCCTTTATACTGACAACAATAAGCATATGCACATTTTAAGCGTATTTTTTTTTTATTTACATTTAGAAGCAGGCCTATGCTAAGGGCTGCAGCCTTTATCAATTACATTTGACCTGAAACCCACTGGAATCCCTACTTGTATTTGAGATCGCATGTAGATGTTACGACTTCTGAGGACTGAGATGGAAGCCTCTGATTAGGATCTCCGGCAACCGCGCTTTTACAATCCCAAAATATTTTTTTACGAAGATTTAAGCGCGGCGGTGGTACCGCCCCGGGCGAACTCTAGTTCTACCACCTAGCACAGTCTTCAACAGTGAAACTATTCTAGGGTTGACAGACTAAACAACGTAAGTCAAAATTCGAAGATCTCTGAAACTGTTCCAAATACTAAAAATATATATATATTTTTCACAATAAAAGTGAAAAATAAAAACGAAGTACTTCGTTTTAATTTTAACAATATAGAACAAAATTTCTGTTTGAATTAAGTCGAATAAAGAGAGACAGATAGACAGTCTGCAAAAATAGTTTATACAGATTTTTTCTTTTATTACTTACAAAGTTGTTTCAATTAAAAAAAAATAAGCATTCTGCAAATAAATGTATAGAACTCGTATAAAAAATTTCTTTAATCCCTTATGTTTTAAAAAATATTTTTGACTTACGTGCTTAGTCTCCTAAAATTTTCTTATTATTTAAATTGATGCCTGTTACATAACTTTATATATCTTGAAAAAATTATGCACGTAACAAGCGTAACACAAAGTTAGACTGCCTATAAATATGTGTCTAGCGGCTAGCAGAAGATGCTTTATTAATTATACAGAGCTGGAAGAGTAAGCCTATTAATTAATCATAATCATAATAATTACAACATTACAATTAAGAATTTACATGCCTAATACCTATGGCACATTACATTAGCGTTTAGGTCCAGTTTCAACCTTGCTGGTACTGAAATAGCTAAAAGGTTCTCCCGAAAATACGAATAATTAAAATAATCTGTACAAAAGTCACTCAGAGTTACCTAAAGCTTACTCGTCGCTTAAATAACAAAATGAAGGCTTACACGACTAGACAACAAGCGAGGAAGTTATTTATAAATATCTATTTTGCTTATAAAACGTAACTTAAGTATTTTAATTGGTGAAGCAATTATATTTTATAATAGAATTTGTGCAATTTGCAAAGAGCAGATTAATTGGTACATATTTTTACTTTTCGACGTTTATTGGTCTGAATATGTAGTTCTTTATTTACTTATCTTCGTATGTATGCTTGGGGATTGGGGTTACCTAATACAGGGTAATTTATGAGTGCGGCTAAACGTGTTAAATAAATTATTTTATTTTTGGACGTGTCTTTTTGGTCTGAATGTTTGGTTGTTTATGTACTTTTTTATAACTGGGAGGTAGCAAACGAGCATGCCGTCCACCTGACGGTAAGTGGTCACTGCCGCCCATGGATATCTGTAATCAACTTATGACAGGATCGAAGTTCTTTCTTAGGTCGACCACAAATGCGTTGCTATTCCTGAGAATTAAGTTGGAATGCCTCGGTTAAGCATGTCTCCCTGGCCACACTCTTCAGAACAGAACATAGCAGCTAAACACTGCTGTTATAAGACAGAAATAGGCCTCCCGAGCCGAACCGTAAAAGGTTCTAGTAATACAGGGTAGCTTTAAGTGGGGCTATACGTGTTGATTATTTTTCAACTATCCTTATCATCAAGCCTTTTAAACTAACGCCGGCCAGCATTATCACAATCTCTCTACCGGCTCCCTGACCGCTCACACCCCTGCTCCTCCACTGTGCCCTCTGCTGATCAGAGGGACACGCGGAGAAGCGACCTCCATGCTACCTAGCATACCTATTCTGAATACCTATTCTGGGCTACAACCTATGTCCCACGAGGCACGCATCCCCCACCATTAGAGAAAGCATCATGTTTAATTCATTGTCTTCATAACAGGAGCGGATAGAATGGTTAATGTCGAATATTATCTAGACTATATGCTAATGTTTCACATCTATTGATCACATATATGAATGGAGATTTTTTTATAACAATTGAGGAAGCAAACGGGTCTTCAGTGGGGTCTGTTCATCTCCATCTTCACCATCTATGATGATGGTGATGTTGATAATGAAGAGCCCCAGGTACTCGGGATTCGTGGTGTCGTAACTCACCAACAGCATGCCAAGCTGCCCTGCGGGGTATCTCCTTTTTCTCCGAAAATGTTTAGTTGCTGTTGGCCTAAAGTTTACCAGAACTGACCTACTAACCAACTAACCAGTCAATAAACTAACTAACTAATCATTAAAATAACTTTGTTAAATTCAAATTTTCATACAACAAATATGTTTTCCATAACTATTAAAAATATTAACAATCAATCAAAAAACACAACTAACGAGGGCACGGACATAAATTATAGTCCGCGGAGTAATCAGCTTAATAAATATCTATTTATACAATTTTTGGATTTCTCTAAAAGCGGCTCTAGTAACTAATTAAATCTCTAATCTAATCTTTTTGAGCTTACGATTAAATACAAATTAAATCTAAGCGAATCATGACTAAATCAGCCTACAGATAATAAATACGATATTGCATATTTCGGTAACGTAAAGAATTTTTATATTATTATTTATACTATACTATATCTCCTCCATAACTCCATCAAGATCTGATTGTATACTATTTTGTCCTCACACAGCATGTTTAAATACTAATATTATATTATACGGATACTAGTATATCTAGTGATATGTACATTTCATTAGTAAGCGAATATTTTCCCCTATTCTCAATATTAATTATCTAACTGAAGTTGTTATATTATTATTATTATTTCATAAAACTATTTAATGATTTTTGGAAAGAAATTAATAGTTAGGTTTTTTAGTTAAGAATTAGGGAAGAAATGTTTTAATGTTTGTAGTTGTTGAAGTTTATTATGTTGAAGGTAGAAAAGGAAGGAAGGTAGAAGGTAGAAAAAACGATTGTAAAGATGAACTTCGATCTTCGATCGAACTATTTCAATCGTTTTTTTAAATCGTATAATCGCAATGTATTTCGCATTATTGTTTAGTATGTGTTTAAGCACGGGATAACGTTGGAATAGAAGGATAGATTAGCTACCTAAAAGGAAGAAATAGTTAATTAAGACTTCGATTTAAAAGATAAACAACATTGTTGAATATATGTATATTAGGTATGTACCTATATAAATCTGCCTAATTTTATATGGATACCGTCGTACGACGTACGACGATATAGATAGATACGGAATAGCAGTTTGTGAAAACCGCGTAACAGCAAAAGGTAACATTACACTGAATGTAACAACTATATTACAGGTAAATTTACATAATTTTCATATCAATAAAGTGAGTTGCTAAAAATAACTACAAAGATGAGTCGATAAAATACAATGAAATTACTAAAAATTTTATTCTTTTTAATTTTTTTTTTCTTCCGGTAAAATCATGCAAATGACAAATACGCGGTTCTTACAAATTGCTCTTCCGCGGTTTTGCACGCGCAACGACGATATAGTTTTAATAATGATTATAGAACTATGCGAATGTACATCAATAGAAATTTGGATATTTTGATTATCGTGTATGTTGTTGGACGGAAGTTGATAAGGTAAGTAGATGATGAAACATACACATTACTAGCATGGTTATAGCAAAGCAGTACCTAATAGTAGAAATAGTAACAGTAGTATTAATATTCCTAATGGATAATCTTAAAAGCGGCAATAACCCGGCGGCGGAAGGGTGTCGCACTCACAATCGAGAAATCCTGGGTTCGATCCTCACTCCCCCATTCCACAATTGAGCAAAATCTTTGATCTTAGCTGGAGAGGTTAACAAAAATTACTAGTATGTATTGATTTTTGTACTAGTACTTAAGGAAAATATCCAAAAAGAGGATATATCTGCCCTTTCGTTGCCATTTTGTAACGTGTAAACGTGATAGATGTAGGAGGTTCGCTTTTTTGTATCACATTTTTCTTCTTTTCAAATCGGTAGCCAGCTTTATTACAAAGGAATAGATATAAAAAAACATTACAGTATTATGTTATACAAGTGACGCTAAATCATTTAATAACCAATTGGATAGGTAACATCTACAAGGGCTGTTTATGCCAGCGTTCTTAGGTATTTGTTTTTAATTCTATGGGCCTTAGTAGTCCGTAGTTTGGAATACTTCAATGTCATTTGCAATTGCAATTGGTTTGTTATTTTATATTTTATTACGTTGTCAAATTCCATCAATAAAATCCGAAATAAATTCACCTGGCTACACATATTCTATACCCCTGATGCCTCGCCGTTCTCTTAAATGTGAGTCCTAGAGTTATCTTGGTTTTTTTTAGCCTAGTTTATGTCAATTCCTCCAGCTATGGTCTAGATTGGTTTAAGTGCCATCATGTCAATAATGCAGTAGGGCTGAGGCGCCATGTCTGACACGCCAACCATCCGAATCACCGCTGCTTTCATCTTTGTTAGTGATTGACACCATTTAGTCGGTGAGAAAAAATACTTCAATTTAGGAGTACATTGTTTTCGAATATAAGTAGTAGTAGTAAGGTAAGTTGTAATAGTGCTTGAAACAGAAGAAGTACTTCATGATAAAATAGATGTTAAAAATAGAAGAAGCAATTAGCTTATAATATGTAAATATTTAAGAATATATAAAGTTATGGTCTGATTCGGAATTAGGTATCCAAAATGTAAACAAAGAAATGTGATTGCAAATATGATTACTGGTATGTTAAACCTTTCTTTTTGTTCTACTTTTCAAATGATATTACATTATAACAAAATAACAATAAACAAAGATTTTAACAATTTAACAATAAAAATATTGTTAACCTTTATGTATACTCGACACAATTAACAAACGCCCCATGATAACACGAAAACATTTTATTTCAACCATGAACGCATATAAGGTATAAGAAGTACGACTCATCAAAATGCCCGGAAAATGTTTTGGATCCCGATTGTGTTACCATTATCGCATTTTAATTTTCTACGATAAACCTTATATTTTATTATTATAAGTGTATAGAACGACATTAAGTGGAAATATAGATGGCAAAATGGGAAGTGATTTAAGATTTTTATTTTAATATCACCCTATTATTTTATTATCATCAAAGTTAGGTATCTTATCTTAAAAAACGTATGTTTTTATTCTGGTACCACTTTTGTTTACATTTAAGACATCTGATTTTGAACCAGGGTATAGTATAGTAAGAAATTATGTAGTACATATAATATACTTTTTACCCTACGTGACATGAATTTCTTATACTTTTTACATTATAACAGTAATAATGATTTTTTTACAGTGTCAAAATGGTTTCGTAATAATATTTTAGTCATTTTATATACCTACATAGTTTTTTTTAGCATTTTTTGTTTTTATTTTTTATTTCTAGGTTTAACTAATTCAAAACGAACCAAATTTTTACCTAAATATATGTCCTAATTATATACGTCATATACCTAGAAGATTTATATTAGAATTAGAACAAATTTAAATATTACATTACCTACAAAAAACGTGAATACGTTTTTTTACGTTGAATAGAATTCAACTATGCCAACATAACTAATTTCTCATAAGAATAAAACGCGGACTGAATACTAGTACTTTTAAGTCAATTAACGCCTACAACAAATTATAATAGAAACGGAACTCTAGGTTCATTTACTATTTACAATTAGTATTAATAATATTTTTTTTCAAATTAACCGTACAATTTTTTTTTAATATACATTTTTTTTAAACAGATGAATTTGGTATGACGACATCAGGTTGGAATATTTAAGTGGAGCTTTAAAGAATAAAACTGAAAATAACTATAATATTCACAACTTCATTGACAAAATTATGAATGAATAAATAATCTTTATTTTCATTACTGAGAGGTTGCAAACGAGCATGCAGTACACCTGGTGGTAAGTGGTCACTGCCGCCCATGGACATCTGTGATCAACCCAAGACAAATTGGAAGTTCTTTCTTAGGTCGGCCACAAATGCGTTGCTACCCCTGAGGACTAAGTTGGAACGCCTCGGTTAAGTATGTCTCCCTGACCGCACCTTTCAAACTAAAACACAGCAGCAGGAATACTGCTGTTATAAGGCAGAAATAGGTGTCGCGGTGGTGCCTCTGGAGCCGAACTGTAAAAGGTTCTACCACCTTCGAATATAAATTAATATATTTTAGTATTTACTCAAAAAAAATCTCCTTTTTTGATTTCAGAATATTTCATATTCCTTTCTTCATTTTCTTATTTAATTTACTTTCTTCAGTTATTATTTAAAATACAATATTTCACAAAGGGCAAACGTAATCGTGCTTAATTTTCCTCTCTCCTCCGTCAACGGACGGACGGACTTTAGAGAAATTTTAGAATATACGAGTATGTAGCAGACTATTTGCTTTTGATTATATTGAGTAAATATGAGACACCCTATTCGATTTATTGGTGTATCAAAAACGTTAAAGATAATTATTAGATACCTATTTAAGAACGACTTTAAGTTGCAACTACGATTAATAGTTGGATTGTGGATTACACGATCTTGGAGTACCGCGAAATTCATTTCACTAATTACTCTTATTGATTAAAGTTTCCAATTCTGAATAATAAATCAAGCAGCAGTCTGTCGATATTTCACTTTGAATAGGCCTGGCTGTTCGATTGGTACATTAATCCTTGAATTGCGTATACGACGCCATTTGTAAAATTGCCTATTCTACGTACACAATGGAAACTCCGATCAATTTGATTGACGTCGCGGAGAACTCAATACATAATAAACAATTGTATATGGGGCTTGTTTAAAGTTTTTAAAGGTATCTTTACGGTGATACAAGCTGGAAGTAAGTCTGTTTACGTGTCGTGTTCACTGATAAACTTTTTTTATATATTTTGCGTTTTATATTTCAAGCATATAAACAACAAGCTTTTGCAGTCGGTTCTGCCTGCATAATAAATAAAATCTTAGACGATTCCATTTATAGAAACGTGAAGGGATGATTTTAGGGATAAAAATACCCATGTCGTTCTCTGGATCCCAAAGTAACATCATACCAAAGGTCATCTACATTTTATTGCTTAATCGGTGAACATATAAAAGACAGACAGTTATTCCCGTATTTATAATATAAAGTATAAATATTAGATAGCTATTGCTTAATTGTAGATAGAGTGGCTGATTAAGTGAACGCTAAAATATAAGTCAATGCGTAACATAACGCAAACAAAACTGCGTTAAAATTACCATATGGTACTAGTCGTACCTAAATCGTGTAGTCTTTATGTGATCATCTGCACAACGGTATTCACAGTTTATCTAATGTTGTCTGTCTGTAAATTGGTTTTTAACTGCAATTCCACTTAAGTTACAATTACGCTATGCTTCTTATCCTTATCTGTTAGTTGTTTCATTGTATAAAAAATATAGTTAACCTATAATCGCATCATAAAAAAGATACCTTTAAAAATATTGAGATACTCAGGTATCTTCATTATCTTATCTTTTACAAAAGCGAAAACAGAAATGTACGATGAGTTTATCTCATAATAAGTACATACAATTTAAAAAGCATGATCGTTTCACCGTAAGCGAATAGGCGATTTACGATTAATTTTGTCGTTGTTCATAATTTTTTTTCCTACCGTATTATTTGATTTGGACTAATAAGACTTCTATGACTGTAAGAGTGAGTCTATAACAGAATCAAGCATCAAGATTCAAGAATCAAAAGTCAGTAACCAGGAGTCAGGAATCAAGAGAACGGGAATTAATATTAATTATAAGGTACACAAATACACTTAATGAGCGTCATATATATTTCCTTTAGTCAGTGGTCATCGGCTTACAACGCCTTCAGGTAGAGTCGAACTAATTAATGTCAGCGTAAGAGAGAGCTTTTTTATTACTTTCAATTACTAATATCGTGTCTATTTCTAGAACATATATTAACA
>DWNJ01000209.1:0-17459 GCA_018250275.1 Udranomia eurus | reverse complement strand
CAGCAGCCTCCCGCTGATCGCTTCAGGTCGTTAGACCACCTGGTCGGGGGGCGGCCTATACTCCTTTTGCCGAGACGTGGTCGTTATTAAGTCTAATGGAAGTTATTTTTATGCACCAGTACAGTAATATTACATCCTTCGAACCGAGATGAAACCTTTTTTGTCACCTTTGTATTGTAATTTACTCTTCATATTAATGATACAAATACTGAAGCAGTAAATCCTTTCCCAAAACGGATGTCAAAAACACAATAAACAAATCCTCTAAAACAAAACAGTACAAAGAGATAAAGTCGAAAGTCTTAATTCTCTGTGATCCAAATTCGTGCGAGTTGAGCTCGCTTGTCTTAAAGATTACCCGTTGAGAGTCGTTTCACAAAATAAATAAACAATTCATAAAACAATAAAAACGGTTACGTAATATTCTATACTTATATAACATAGTTTTTTTGGTGGTTTCACTTTTGCATTGACAAAGGTTTTTACTCGAGATAGCTTAGTGACTTTTTAAGAATGCGTCATGACGTTATCAGGGTTACATTTTTTTTTATGCCTGGGATGTAGCACACCCTTCAAACTAGAACACATCAGCAAGAATACTGCTGTTAAGAATAAGGCAGAAATAGGTGTGGCGGTGGTGCACCCGGAGTCGAACAGTTTCAAGGTTCTACCACCTTCAAAAATGTCACAGAAACATAATTATATGATACCATGCGTAATTATATAATAATTACATTAAGTTTATATTTACGACATATTGTCGTAACTGTTTCGCAGTAATTATGTTCAATGTTACATTAAATTCGCATGAATTGTTCTCTTCATGGCATATTCCAAAGTATCCACAAATATTATAAAGTTATTAGCAATTCAAATTTATAAATCCGTGAAGTAGCGTTAAATAACTGTGAAATTGCACTTGAACATGATAAATGGACTTGCTACCGATTAAATCCATACACAAAATCGATTAGAAATCGCATATATTATCTATACAATGTAGAATAAAGTATAACTAGGTTTCTGTTTGGGATTTAGAAAATGTGCTGACTTTTCGAAAATCCTCTTTCTATTATTTTATGGACCTGGACAAGGAATCGACATATATTAATGGGAGAAAAACATTGAGCATGGCTTGTAAGCCTTATTTATAAAATTGGCAAGGACTGTTATACGATTTGTCCATTAAAGTATGTTCAAGGGCAAGGATCTAAGACATCTTAGAGTACTTTGATGGTGGAAGGAAAAAATACGATTTGACAGCTAAAGTATTATACTTTCACGGGAAAAGATCTAAAACTTCCTATGCTTCTTAGATAGCGGTAATAATGGGCATTGGGGAAAGTTTTATTTCAAATGACAACATAATAAATCAGCGTTTGTATTATATTCGCTTACTTATTATTTATGTTTCTCACCGTTTAAACTTCCCTGAACTTCCACAAATATTTCAAGATCAAAATTAGCCAAGTTGGTCCAGCCATTCTCGAGCTTTAGCGAGACAAACGAACATCGAACGAATTTTATATATAGATAAACATTTTGTACCAAGTATTGATAATACTTTTCACAAATATACATATGTAGGTGATACGAAGTTTATCGCCTAGTGATTAATAAGAGAACGGTAAGACTTTCACGTGATAGAAGTGTAATAATTAGAAGTAAATGTATGTCTCTTTAACGCATGATAAACCTTAGTATTATATTTACACGCAGAGCCAAACGCGATCATAAACTTGTACAGACATAATTATTTATTAATGACTCCTTGTTTCCGTGCCGGATAAATATCGCCAAATGTATAGTTAATAATACGTTTTACGCGACAGTCAAATTTGAAATTCAAATGCCGTTCAGGAAGTTCATTATACAAACATTGGCTTCCTTTTTGTTTTGATCTAGACGTCTAGATTTCACTTTGCTGAATAAAAAACCCATCAAGTGGTCTTAATGTTTGTTTTGGTAAAGGACATTTCACAATAAAATTATTTACGGAAGATTATATATTAGAATTTCACTCATATCAAAACTCGTCTTAACCGTATGTTACTTATTCTATTGATTTATTCTTTTTGACGCAACAGTAAAGCAAGATGATGTGATTTTTTCGCACAGTCAGTTAATAGGTCGGAAAGTGACGAAGCCTATTTCGTTGTGTATGTACGAGCGGTGGGCGGACGACATTGGTCCTTCGAGCCGGATTAATGTTAGGGAATTTTAAATAAAGTAGTGAACTATATTAAGAAGAAGCGAAAATGTTTTCCTTCGTTTTTCTCCTCTCGATTAACCGTGGGCAGAGATTGTAATATATTCGTCCGAGAGATTATGAATGAGCATATTTATAGCCAAAAATAGTACATCGGTTAAACACAAAGTTGTGCTTTTATGAAATCACCGCTAAAACTATGATTTCTCGTTAATTCAAATATAGGATCCGTTCAAATCAATTTTTTCCTATTAAAACGTGTCTCACCTCAGCCTTCAGTACCGTCCATAATTTTGTACAGTAATTTGGTAATCAAACTTGGATGTTTTAGAAATAAGATACCAAAAAGAGCTTAAAATAAGCATAAAGTATTTTATTGATTCAATGATGATCAAGGCGAACTCTCTTATCTTTGCAGGTCAAAACGGTTGTCGACGTGGTAGCAATAGTGGGTCTACCGAGTGGCGCGATGCGGGCGGCGGGGCCCACCTGAGGTCCCGCCTCAAAATGGGCTCCAACATCAGCCAGCACTCGGCTAAGGGTCTCAAGGGCAGACGCGCGCGCTCCAGTGGCGACCTCTGCAATGGCGACGCGAAGAGCCAAACAGAGTCGTCTGTTTGCGGGTCAGTCGTGGGCGATGTTATGGGCTGGAACAGATCTCTGCCCAACCATCTGGATGGAAACCGCCATCTAGCTGACTATAGCAGAGTTAATAACAACTACGGCGAATTCGGAACCTATAATAGAAGTCATCCCAAGGGCGGTCGCGGCCTTCGGTACCGAGTGTCTAAGTCTGGTAAGTTTTTTAATGTGCGTGTTTTTATATGATTTTGAAAACCATATTAGTGTTCTTATAAAACTTGTTTGTGACTCGCTCATTTAAATACAAGTATTGACCAAATTGATTGCAAATATAATGCACGGCTGATTTTGTTATTCTTTGAGATATATTCAAATTGTAAAAATAAACATTACCTGGCCGATCATCACCAGCTGAAACCGATCAGCCTCGCTAAAAGCATGAAAATGTGTTCCAAAACAACCAAGGAAGATAAGTTAAAACTAAATGTTAAATGTCCATCTTGTGTCCGTTATAGATTATCAAAGGTTATAATTACCAGAAACGTTAGTTTCACCTAAAAGCAAGTTTACAATAACAGAAAAAGAGAATAGACCTCCAATGCAGATAAATTCAAATCCAATTTATATCTGAAAAACTATACGGAAAGCACATCCAGCGAATTGAAATTTTATACAACAAAACTGTCCCGATTAATTCGTGTTACTACCCGATTTTTGTTACGGGAAACAAGGCAAACAAAAATATTCAATTAAGAGCGGAATAACGCGTACGTATTTGATTGTGTCATTCAACACGGATTTGGTGTCGGGATTCTATAGAAAAATGTTAAAATAAAATCACGACGCTACAAAGCGGCTGAAATTTTCACACAAACGAAATGGTTCTTTATGATTCTGGTACTAAATATTTTAATACAACATTTAGTACATCATTATATTTTACCTTTTCTCTCGCTCGCGTTCATGAATTCTAGTACATTTACGGGTATTTAATAAAATCAACACGCCTACCTATTTCTCACAGTGTTCAAATGCTTAAACTTTAATTAATTAGCAGGGCTTGAAACGACATCTTAAATTAATGCGGAACCAAGGGCTCTTAATAAAATTATAATCCGTACTCTGAGTTCGGCTCGGAATTAACGTGTACTTAAGTAAATTTCGGAGAGGTATATTAATTACACGCTAAGCTTGCCTTGAAATTGGCAAAAGAAAATTGTAAAGTTTCCGACTCTCGAGAACTTTGATAAAGAATCTCTCAAGAAAGAGGATACTGCACGCATCGTAGCTTTTTGCTCTCGTTTAAAACTTTTCCTTTGCGTACAATAATAAGACAAGAATTGGCAACATGTTTTTAATGCCTGTACAAATGAACATCTAGATATCTACATATGAAGGACGATCTTCAAACGCATAGCTTAAGTACGAGTATTGCTCATTTGAATGTACACTCTCTGTTTGTGTTTTGGTGAATAATAAATTACATAATTTTTAAATGTAATTATCTATAGGGTTTCAACGAAATCGTTATCATAGTAGATTAGATTAAGGCTATTAGGCAAATCGTATTCTGCTGAAACAAAAGCTAATTTCTATTAAATGATACTCTATTAAAGTTACATTACTAACTTACATCGATACTTCTATCGAGCTATTTTTAAGTGAACCAGCTTTGTCGTATATAAATCTCTGTACTACGAAGTGTTAGGATTGAAAGTGCTTTCGTCTCACAATGCTGCAGAAAAAAGATCACAAAAGAACGAAACGAGGTCGAAGCTGAAGCAATATCCTTGGAGCAAACCCGTCGCGAGACTTGTAAACACCTGGATTTTTTACAATGCGAGCTCCCGATCTTCAGTATAAAATAACTCGACTTTTTAAGAAGAATAGGAAAACTGTTGCCGTTCTTCACAATGATAATAAGTCTTCAAAAGTCAATACAAAATGGATATAGAAGTAATGTGTGTAATCGTGTCGTTAACATGCGAAAGTCATAATTTCAAATTCCTCTTGATCTAGTGTAACAGAATGTTAATAGTCCCCATTTATGTTCAGATTTTTCGGGGTTAAAAGTGTTAATATAATGTAAAAACCGAACTAGAACGATGATATTACAAATACAAAGTAACATTAGCGCCATTTACCTTACCACGAAAATTCGCATAAGGATACCAAAAACGTACAAGATTAATTCGTTTCGTAATAATAGAAACGTTCATTTTCCCGAGCTTTATACCTCGTTTTTCTTAGACCATTGCTTTTTGCTTTTGTGGAATTATCTTGTATTAAGACGCTCTTCCCGTTTTTTGAAAATAACTACTTTGATATGGATTTACAAAAGGAAACAACGTGATTAAACGGAATTTAACGGACTAAATTGTTGTGTTATTTTATAATCATTAGATTCTATATGAAAAAATAACGTTTTTGTAGTCAATCCAAACTGAACCCTGGTCAGCTTTTGCCAATTTTAGGTCACGCAACTTTGATATCACACACACAATTTTTATAATTTGTTGAGGTGTGTGTATTCCGTACACTTTCCTGATCTTCGACCACAGTTGACCAAAACTATTCAAACCTTCTGGTTTGCCTGACCGGCACCACACTTGCTTTCTTTAAATCCAAAAACCAAAATGTACAGCTAAATACCGATATAATAGTGATACAGCGATTTCCAAATCTACTCTTTGTGTTTAATTGTGTGAACCTTTTTGTAAAGGTATTTTACGAAAAAAATACAAAAAGAAACGTATCTTTTTGTATTTTTTCCTAAGGTTTATAAAATCGATTCCTAAGGTGTAAACTTCATTATACGAAATGCAAAAACGCCGGCAAATAAATAAGAAAGAATCCTTATAAGGCCTTTGTGTTTCCTATTTAACTTACTCAAAACAAACACTATCTCGCCTTACAACTTCACAAATTTTCAATTTAGATCTCTTTTAACTTTGCCGAAGCGTAGACGCGGAAAATCCAATTATTTGCCACAAGAGTACTGAAGAAGAGATATCAAGTGGTCTGCAAAACTGAAAGCGAAACTAAATTAAAAAATGAATGTTACAGTCCTCTCAGTACCAATTAAAATACTTCAGTTGAAATTGGTAATTTATATCGAGAATCACTTGTATTTGCAGTATAAATTCAATCGGAACTGATCAGGACAGTAAAATGTTGTCATAGTAAAACATTTAATTTCGTTAATTTGTTGTTTTAGATATGAAAATATGCATTGAAAAATGTTATTAATGACAGAGAAAGCTGGAACGCCAACGGCATCAAAGTTAATTTTCTCTACTTTCTGGTACTTAGGTAATTAAAATCAAAATTCTTCGAATTTGTACACGAGTCCTATATTTCGGACGTGTATACAATACCTAAAACAAAAGAGTTTGTAAAATCAATGATGAGATCTTTCATACCCCAATTTTAGGATTTGTTAACAGTGAATGACTACTAGAATATCTTCTCTTCTTAATATTGTAACTTTGATCATATTTTATCAAATCCGGTTGATTATAAATAAGAGTAAATTCTGCCGAATACATTTTCCTGATAAACCCATTTATTCCGTTGCCGGTAACTGCCGAATACAATCAAAGATAGACAAACATGTTTGTTGGATACGCGAAGAGGAAATGGAATGGAGCTAGTCTGTCAGACCGTAGGACTCCGATTCATGATGACGTCACGGCACTGCCCCAAATAACGGTAGCGGGTCAAGGCCGGCTCCAAAGCCTCACCAGTTTAGTTCATAAAATTAGCATCACGTTGACTTGCACCCCTTTTAGGCCCTCAAATGCGATACAAAGCTTGTTATTTCAGGCTGTAATTCTAAACCATTCAAGAGGACTCTGGGGACAAATAGTCGGTATAAATAATTAAATGGGCTAATAAGGAGTTACGGGTTACTGAGAAGAATTTTAAGTGTTTAAATACAGCTTAATATAGAACCGTGGATAAAATTAAGATATAAGATAAAATTATTCTATTTTAGAGGACCTTTAGCCGTTATCTTTTTTTATAAGTACCTGATGATAATTGGTCACTGCCGCCCATGGTTATCTGTAATTCGTTGGTAAAAGGCAGAAATTGGTGAGGTGGAGGATTGGTCTGATAATTAAAACGTTTTTGTTTTCTATTTTTTCCTTCTATTAATCTAAAAAATAAACAAAGTGTTTGTGGGGAAGAACGCAACCTCACAGGACCCTTGGGTCAACCATAACCCCCCAGTAGAAGTGGGGGAGGAAAGAAAGAAGTCTGAACTCCACCCTTCTCAGCCAAGTTCTTCAGTCCCGGCTTTAGCTCTTCCTAAGCTTGCCACAAAAACCAAGTTAAGCTGTAAAGGCCGCTAGAGCCAACAGCAACTACACATTTCTCAAAAAAAAACAAAAAAAGAGTGGGCTCAAAATATTTTGTTCGACCGGAATAATTTTTTGAATGTAATTCGTTGAAAGCTTACAGCGTCGGGGTTATTGTAAAAATGCGGAGCCAGGTTCCGCTGTTGACCGTACGTTGGCCTTGTTACAGCAAAACTCAACTGCCCGACAATATTTAACGTGGCGCAGCTTATATTTCGCCGCAAAAACTTTTCGGCATGGAAAAAGGGAACGTGGCAAGTCCCAACTTTCCTTCATATAGCTAGGAGCCACAAAAAGATGTAGGTCGGAGCTGTGAGGAAATTTTAATATAGGTACGCTCTGGGAAGTTAAAATTAGGTTGCAATAACGTCTTGCACATTGAAAAGATTATTACGTTTTTGCCTTGGGTTCAACAGTTCAACTGATGGTAAGTACTCACTGCTGAAAAGTCTAGGACCAGCTGCAAGTAAAAAGTCGAAAAATAAGAGACCATGATTGAAAGTATATGTCCAAAAAACCCTGAACCACGACTGGTGTAGCGGTAGTGCATCCGCGAGATAAACACAAAATATTTGTAATTTCTTAAATAAAGTCGAGGTATCTGCTAGAATCTAATGATTAATGCGTATGAATCGTGCATTATCAAAATGTATGCCCAAATAGTAAATAATGCTTAATGACGCAATGACCATGTTTTCATACGATTTTGGTTCAAAATAAGGAGTCCAAAATTACAGTATTTTCTTCTCCTTTAGCCGACCCTCGTCGTTCGCCATCGGACTGACCCTCCCTTGACAAAAAACAGCCAACACGTACATCTAATCTTAAACTCTAACGTAGCTTCGCTTTCTTTTACTAAGCGCCATACATCAACGTCGTATAGAGAGCTCGATTCTTACTAACGGCAAATTGGGATTAATAATAGCCTAACAAAGAAAGAAGAGATACGCATCCGCATTTCTCACAGATTAGTCAGTAAGACGAATCGGTTCGGAAATGGGACGGCGAGGAAGATAGCGAATGGGCTAATTACCAATGTATGCCGTTAAACTTTAATCAATCTCTATTTTCTTCGTATTGTAAAACATTCGAAGAAAATCTGTCAGCCGTGGAAGACGAATGGGGTGCTATTTCGCCATCGCTAGATGTATTAGTTGTTACTAAAGATCGCCTAGCGGTCGACAAAAATCGCGCGTATATCATAGAATTGTTGTAAAATATCTATACTTTTTAACCTATAGAATAATTAAAAATATTTTTGATTACACAAAATGTCATTTATTGTTTGACATTTCCGATGCTTACGTCACTCTCGATTCAGTATTAAAATGACGTTCCGTGTATAACAGGTTGTCTATATACGTGTGTGCGTCAAGGGCTATGTGCCTTGCTTGCTTGCTAGCTTGTGTGTATGTGCCTAAGAGACCTAGTTGCCGAGTTGCAGTCAATTATAAGTTAAGCAATATGTGCATTGTAAGACAGAACAACAAATATATAACTATTGATGTAGGTAATAAATATTGCTAATCGGGGTTTCAATACCACGCCCAATTTGGTACATCTAGAACTGAGATGGAAGCTCGGATACCCGTTTATCGTTGTACAAAAATTGATTTTGGCCAGTTAACAACAGCGGTTGCAGATTTCCAGTGGAACTATGGAAGCAGGTTGACTTTTGATATTGATCTTGTTCATTTACTCATTTTCGCTATTGCTACAAAGTATCTAAAGTTGCCAAGAAAACTTAAGTTTTCTTAATCATACAACATTCGGAGTCTCATCAAGAGTTCTTTTTCGATTTACCAACGGATAGACCAACAAATTTTAAGCCGATCAATTCTTATTAATAATCCGCTTGCATTTTTGATAGAAACTGATCTGTTTATCGACTGGTAACAAATCTAAACACTTAAGAGCGTTAAAACATTCCTTACTGCTAGCTCCGAATCTCCTCTCAGATTAAAAACAATTGAGCCACAGTTTACACTGAATAAGTGACATAAAATTTTAAACACATGACAATATATACCTGCGTAACTAAATTCTATAATATAGAATGGTAAATATCCGATTGTTCTAGTTATATAAGTTCAAACGAATATATCATTACTTCATTTAAGTAGAAATTTATTCAAGGTATCAAATACATTTTAGGTAAATGTAGCCTTAGACTTTACGTAACATACCTAAATTTTCACTACGGATTTAGGAAACTTATTCCAGGCTGGCAAAACTTGTACGCCCATTCGGTGGACTTGCGTAATATATGGGGCTGCATTATACAGTTTTGTACAGTCTCTAAATTACAGCAATTGTGTTGTGCCTAGACACTTGGTGATTCGCTTCAATCCTGTATATAGATAGTAGAATTGCGGCTTACAATTATACACCTAAATCAGATTAAAGCAGATTTGACAAGAATGTTTAAGTTACTGTGTTCTCAAAAGGAGGTGCGTAAGACAGACAGCTTTTGTTCGATTCTAATGAAAAATTTAGAAGTTGCAACGCAACTTTAAATATAGTACCTATACGGAATATATAAATATAGGTATATATTGTATTCCTTTCAGGTGCTCATGGGCTGACAGTGAGACAACTGAGTATAGTTTATATCCCGTGCTTTTAACAGTTATGGATTCAGTCAGAATAGATTACAAGCATATTACGATATGGATCATACTAACACCGAAGTATCTTCTTTGCAACAAAAATAATTCCTTATGCACCAAATTTAAGTAATATGCCTTTCTCAAAGTTTTTTAAAGCTCTCGAATAGGTCATTCATTAAGCCTCAGACCACCAGAATCTGAACTTGCGCAACTTTATGGATCATTTACAATATTTCTTACTGTATTCCCGTTTTATTTATTTATTGTGTCACCTTTCATATGTATTAATGGCTCTTTCTCTTTGTAATAATCTGCTAATTCTCCACCAGTCAACCCTGGGTGGATGATGAGAATGTGAGTTAGGTGGAAGTAAAAGTAGTTTCAAGTAAAGAAAAATCATGTAAAAAAATTACTTACATTATATACATAAATATATAGTACAATTTCAAAATTGTACACGCAAAAACATAATTTAAATTTTCGGCTAGTGATTGAAAGGTTACATATGAAAACAGCTTACGCGAAACGCTTTTAACATTGTTTTTCAAGAGTGACGTGGCTCACCGCGTTCCTGACGTGTGAAATTGCAGCGAATTTCCCTCTCGAGAATTGATGTGAAGTTGAGGTATTACAGCGATGCTCGAATTATTGGCAAACTCCGATCCCTCTTCCAAAACCTTCTTTCAGTGCAAATTGATGGCCCATTTCAATAAACTTTCGCGAATGATATTGCTGGAGTAGATTTGTCTGGGTACTGGGTAAATAGGTATTGGAATATTTAGCGGATATTAACAGAGTTCACCTGCAGAAAATGCAGAATTAATGGACGATATTTAGGATAATTAAGCGTTACCGAATACTATCGGTACCAAAATGTCTCCTGGGCGGACAAACTGCGGCAAATTTAATTAATAAAAATGATAATAAAGCCAACATTCAGTTATAAGAATTCCAATTTTAAGAATATAGATTGCTTAACGTATTTGTATTTCAATAGTGCATGTGTCTTGATGTGTGAGATTACGAAGGATCTCTCCGGGGAATCGGGAATACATTACCGTCGCACCCTTCCTTCGCACCTGGATCTCTCAATCTTCGACTATCTGAAGTCATTTGAATTGATAGAATTTGTGAAGATGAAAAATAGCTCTGTTTGTCTAGTTTGGTTTTCAAATGAGTTTAGTTAAGTGGGTCTTACTGATGTCGGTGTTAAATTGTCTCATTCTCAGTTGAAAAAACTTGGTTATCTGTAATCGACCCAAGACGGGATCGAAGTTCTTTCTTAGGTCGAGCACAAATGCGTTGCTACCGCTGAGGAATAAGTTGGAACGCCTGTGTTAAGTATGTCTCCCCGACTGACCACACCCTTCAAACCAGAAAACAACAGCAAGAACACTGCTGTTATACTAAGGAAGAAATACGTATGGTGGTGGTGCCTCCGGAGTCGAACCATAAAAGGTTACCACCTTCTTTACATAAATAAACAAAGAATAATACAGCGTACCTCTAAAAAAGTTGCGCGCACGAAATAGTTACATTTGGCGCGAATAGAAATCATAATGTTAGATTATAAAGCTTTATTTATTTATTTTATCACACTCAACACTTCCTTCTTCACACAGCACGTTATTTTTACAAAAGACACATACTGTGAATCCTTTCCTTCCAAGCGGCATCCTTAGCCGTAGTAGGTGACCTAATTACGTTGACACCCGCTTCTTATTCCCTTTGCCATTCAAAAGTGTATTCTATCTTATATATAATAAAGTTCATGTTACTCTAATGATAATTGACAGCGAAGTTTTGAAGATTCCAACTGTACATGAAGTATTTTATTGTATGATAACTTTTTAACAAAATAATTTAACCGATGATAAGGCTACACACAACACGGTATTAGAAAAATCTGTGAGTGAACAATCAATCATCCCCTATATTTCCAGCCTTAGGTTTTTTTTTAAAGTTTATTAGTGTGAGTGTTAGTTGGTCACTACAAGGAATTACTGTGAAATCAGTAAGCGAATACGCAATTATCCCCTAATTTTCTACTCTTAGGGTAACAATTTTAGGGTCCAACTTCGGATTGTACTCTATGCATTCATCAAAATTAGTCTACTTTGTAGAAAAATATGCATGGTCTAACATAAAAATATATATACTCGTCTCGAATTGAGAACCATTTTTTTCCTCTGTTAAAAAATGAAACTAAGTTCTCAATCAAAATAAATCAAACGAAGAACATTTAAGTATGGTAAAAAATTTTGGTAGGGAAAAAAAGCGTTTGATTTAATTTCGAAAGAAATTGTAAAGTAATTAGACCTTTCAGATGAATAATGTACAAAACAATTAATGTCGAACGCCTGTCTGAAAACATTAGCCCAAACCAAATTAAACATGGTGTTACATACCTCAGTATTTTCTTATAGCAACTGCGTTATAAAATAATAAATCCAGAATGAGTATTCTGGATCTCTGTTTCAACTTTGAATAAAAGATTTCAATCATTTGAACCCTTGGCGGACAATAATTGTGAAGAATCAACCATCCGAATGCTGAAACCGTAGTTCCTCCAACGAGCATTCAACCGTTTCCAACTTTTTGTATCTCTGGCACAATTATCTTAAGCGTAAAAAGGCCTTTTCTTTTTCACTGTCCATGCGATATCATACTAGTAACGTTGCGACTCTTTATCCTACTACCTGTCCTGTTCTGTGCCTCGCAGTATGCCTCATAACAGCTCTAATATGACTCAATCCCTAATATGGCAGTTGTACGAAAGCTATAATATTTTACTAGTATTGTTTTGTAACCAATCTAAATTGGTTCATACTGGTAAGAGAAAGTGAGGAATGAACATGCTTTCCATGATTTTTGGATAGGCTATTAGTGGCTTGGATCTAATGATCTATATTTAAAACTACTCAAATTAAATTGAAATTATGACAACTGCTATTGACAGGAGGGCTTCCTTCTAAATTGAAATTAATGAAACATTATATTGTTCAATGTTCAACACATCCATTGGGAACACGCTCAAAACAAATATTTTCCGAAAGTCAATTCAACGTTCCCAGTGGGTGCACACCTTTAAAATGTTAACGTGCTCATTTAAAATTCCAAGTAAAATTTCTTATATCTCGTTTACGCCTCGCCGATCTCAAATAGCTCGGAACTGCAACTTTTCAATGTTCCTTGAGGATTTGTAATAAATTTCAATTCTTACAATTTCCACAGATGCACCCGTTATCGTACGAGTATACTGGATATGGGGACATTTGAGAATATTTTGCGCATTACGGTCTGTTAGGAACATTACGTTTAGTAACTGTATTTTTCAAATATCTAACGCGTTCACTTGTGAAAAGAACACTTCTTGCATCTATCAGCAATAAGGTTTAAACAGTTCTAACTTGGGCATAACAGAAACAATTCTTAAATACCAACAGAATAAATTCTCAAATACCAACGAAGACTGGATGTTTTTGAACATTTTAAAATGAGTTCAATAAGGATGAACAACTAATCTCTATTATATAATCAAGAAACCTTTGGAGATTAAATAAATTCCTTGATCTTCATTTGAGTGAAAGACAGAAATACATAATTTTTGATACCAAATAATGTACGGCTCTAAGATTAAAGTTTAGTCCCATATACTTTATCCTTACTTAACTTATCACCGGGCGAAGACGTAGGCGAAAATAGCATCAAATGACAATTTTACCTGTAAAAAATTCCATTGAATTTCACCGATGACTTCTGCACTGAAAATACCAAAATACCAACCTAGTCTTCCATTATGCAATAGGATGCGTGACTTGTCAGAATAGTTTTCGAGTAAAATAGGAGCAAAGTAAATGTAATGGAACGAATGCGTAAGCAGGAACTCGGTTTGCGCGAGATAGTGGTTATGTGTTACCTAACCGTGAATCATCCAGTTCTATCCAGTTGGGATAACTGGATAGAACCGGATAATTCACGTTACGTTATACAAAAGAGAATATAAAAAGAGGATTAAGGCAAAGTATCTTTACAATCATTTTTGGTTTTTTAATCGGACCTACGAAGCTAGTATAAATTAAGTGTGCCAAAATGGTTCAATGTAAACCTAAGTATCTAACATAATGTTTATGTGTGCACAATGTCGTATTGGTGTGCTTTCTCTCGTATTGCATTATGGCTTTACGTATCATCTTTCTACAATTATTATCATGCCGCATTTCAGTTCGAATCTTTATAACATAACAGATATATAAGAATCGAATTATTAATATTATACTTTTATATTTATGTAGAGAGTACCAAAAACAAACAAGGCATGGCCAAGATGAAAGAAAAATAAATAAAACTAAAGACAGGATAAATAGATCGGTGTCTCGTAGGGGACTAGACGAGACATGTTTTCCATTCAGTGTTGTGTTAGATTGGTAACGATTCCACATTTCCAGTTTGTTTTATTTTCACAGGAACAACTGAGCACATTTGAACGAATTCGAAGAAATAGATTTTTATGTACTCTATGTGTGGTTAGAGTTTGCGACCATTAAAAATAAACAGCTTATCCGTGTATTAAGTTTACCTTTGGAACACGTGGGTAAACAGACGACCTGCCCGATACTTATAGGCGGAGTTAGATATTCGTCCTACTCTGTTAATTAAACGAGCAAATTAACATTTAAGAATACTATATTCTTATTCTATTTTCAAAATAAGAACGGAAAACAGAAGTAAAGCTCTTCCAGTATAATGTGTAAGAGCGTTACCTACGCTTTCTATTTATTACAACTCTTTACAAGTATGTGTAGGCTATTTTTCTTTAAACTCCCTCGTCTGTGCACTCATTGGTCAATTAATAGGGCGATCTGTCACTGTCACTGCTTATAAAAAGTTACATGTGTGGTTTTTTATGACATTTTAAGACTAAAACATCTGTAATTAACGTTAAATGTTAACATTTCAAACTCTGTATAAGACATAGAAAGAGCTACGAGTCATTATTTTTATGTTACCCTCTCTCACTCGCAGGGTTGAATCAGTCCTCGATGAACGCCTGAAGCATAATCACGCTACTTCAGTGCATGGTGGCGGAGATGGAACAACGACTAACCGTTCGTAAAATTTGATTACCCAACATCCATGGCGCTTCAATGCCTTTTGGTTTTTAATCATCATTCATTAAAATAGGCAGCTAATCAATCTTGTTGACACAATTTACGTCGACCGCTGCCACTCGCGAATAACGAGGGTCATTATATTAAAGTTAAATGCTATCTTTTAATAAAGAAAGATCGATGGAACGACGGTGACTACGCACAAAATATCGTGTAGGAAGTGAAGCTGCGTTAATTAAAATAAAGTTTCCTGCGGTATTTATGCGTGGGCATAACAAATTTTCTAATTAAGTTTCAAAGTATTTTAACTTTAGATAATGGAATTAAATAAGTTCAAGAATCGAAAGTGAACAATCAATTTTACGTGCGTGGTTCACAATGTATGCATGTAGAACCTTATATTATCAATATTTAAGCATAACTTTCAATATAAGATAAAAAAATTATGTACGGTATGGAGGGATCATTAGGGGTTCTAATAAAATACATTTTCTCTAAAAAATCTCAAAACTCTAAAAATTACGTCCAAAGTTCTGTTCAAAAGAGTGCATTGGTCCTAACTCACTGGCATTGGGAACTTTTAGTATATTTTTCAAGCTCCATTTTTCTTAACTATTAGAAACATAAATTAAGTATTATATATAAATAAATAATTAAGTATTACATGTAAATAATATAAGGAGATGTCCCTAAGATAAATGTAGAAAACTGCACAAAATTAGTTTTTCTGCTCCCCAAAATTCAGTTGGGAAAACATAATATCATCGTTATCAGTCGTATGCAACATTTCTGCTCGTGTCATTCAATATCACAATCTCTTACATGCCGTTAGTCAGTTTATAAGCTTACCCGTACATTGTCGGCTTAACCACATATCAAAGTTGCGAATATCTCGTTAGCGGCTTTAACCGCGGCATGTGAAATATCGCCGTCTATAAAAACTACAGCTTTATTGAGCTTTTCGGTTTAATGTTTAAGCTGATTTTAATTGCTGCTCGAGGTAAAGAGGTGCTCATTTGTGGAGAACAGATTTTATCATCTCTCGATCGCGGCGTCAACAATTAAATTTAATATCACCGCGATCAGCGGTTTTTGTGTCCAAAAGTTAATTACACTATATACCATATAATACACTGCAAATAAAGCAATACTTTGGATAATTTGCATAAGTTTACAGAATATTTTTTATAACATTGAGGCAGCAAACGATCATCCACTCCATCTGACGGTGAGTTCACCATCGCTCATGGAAGTCTGTAATCAGCCCAAGACAGGATCTAAGTTCTTTCTTAGGTCGACCTCAAATTGCTTGTAACCCATTAGGACTAAGATGAGGCGCCTCGGTTAATTCTGTCTCCCTTACCACACCCTTCAAACCAGAATACAACCCAAGAACACTGTTCTTATTAGACAGTAATGGGTGTAGCGGTGGTGCCTCCTGCATTAAAGATATTTAAGTAATGTGTATTGGTTTTCAATATATTTTCAATATATGTATAGTACTTTCTTTGTAAGTTAGTTAAGTATTTTCTGTGTTATATACTATTCAAACAGGCACTGCGATAAAGGCATTTTACATATGAATAGACATTTGGTACGAGCCCTTTTAAAGGCACAAAAAGAGCTCTCAAAGGCTGGTAATGGATTGGAGTTCCATTGGTGTGAATGTCAGTAAGCGTCGGTAACATTTTTAGTCCATGCAAGAATTTAAATGCTGAAATAATAGTTATCTTGTAACGTCTTATATCATGATAAAGAAATATGTTTATTTTATTTTCGTTCCTAAATATCTTTTACTAACTTTAATACTAGTTGGACAATTTTAGTTAGCAACGTTATGTGTAAACTATTTGTGTTGTATGTTTTGTTTATACGATTAAGAGAATCTAAGTACCTACCTATTGCATATTTTTCTTATTTTTAATGTTCATACTTTCAAAGTATTTGGTATGTATTATAGCGGCAATCGATTTTCTTGTTTTTCAATTGACTTTCATATATAACATCTAAAATAACGGAGGACACATTGAAGAAATATATACTTCAAGTACCAGGATATCAGAGGTGATATGAAGTTACATGAAAGTAGGAATGAGGACTTACGAGTAGATAAATTGCCTCATAAATTAAGACTCATTTTTCCAAAAAACTTGTACGATCATAAGACCGGAAAGGCTATAATAACATTGTTAAAGATGCTTTTGGATTCGGTCCAAGGAAGGTTATTATCAGAAATCAATTACCCGTCGCACATAACAGACTACAATCTATCATCACTATGATATTGTATGCTCTACTTATTTTAAAAGTGTATTTTTAAGCTTTAATAGGTTTAGATATATAATTATTCAACGCCTCGAAGAGGTAGTGCTTTACTGTCGACTGGTTAAATTGGTATTTGCTCACTTTCAATAATTAACATAGTCTTAGAATATAGAATAAACATTTGGCGAAAAACTTCAATTTTTTTTTCTAATATCGATAAATATTAATAAATTATGCCAATAAAATTATTTTTATTTGCGGTCTATTACACAATCCAGGATGTCATCAAAAACATGAATGAAAAACATCACCAATAAAGATA
>DWNJ01000208.1:0-17471 GCA_018250275.1 Udranomia eurus | reverse complement strand
AGTATAGATATTTTACAACTGATAATTCTATGATATACTGTCGATTTTTTTGACCGCTAGACGATCTCTATTTTAATAAATATTCTTTATTAATCAAGTTAAATCATCATTAAATCGAATCAAATTAAACTAAATTATCAATATTGTAATTGTCATATCAGCTAATATTTTAAATATTAACAAGCTGTCGTGATATCTGATATATCCGTGTACAAAAGTTCAACTTTGATTACTCGAATTATTTTCATAAAACAACCACTTGTTTCATGTACAGCATTTACTTAATATTCTCAAATGACTAACGTGTACCAATCCGCGCTCATTTATTACGGCAGACGCCCATAATTTTCGTTCTGCGTTAACAAACTTATGTTGTGTCAGATACAATAACGCAATAAATCTCGCATGGGAATTGCGTTGCACATCAATCGCGGCTAATGAAGAGCGTTAATACGCGAGAGATTGATTCGAAAATATATTAAACATATCACAGAATTTCACGTCACGTTCGTAGCTCGCTAAAAAGCAAACAGTGTACATCGAGTTTGTCGAGCGATGCCTCTTCGCTCCCCGTCGACTTATGGCTTCCTAATGAAGTTGTCGCGAGGTCGTGTGTGTGTGTTGACGCCGTGTTGCTCGTATAGTGGTGTACAGGCTCGCCACGGCACGAAGTAGGTGTACAGGTTTTCAGCTAAAGGCCTTAGCGATCCATAATCACTTTTCGCGCGATTTCCTTCGATAGCGATGGCGTAAACTTTACACAGGGCTGCTGATGGCGCTTATCATTAGTAGTAATATACTTTAATAGTTTGTTAACGTTTCTTATAAATAAAAAGTGGTATAGACCAGTCCTGTTCAAGACTGAATCAAATACGAGTATAAAGTTGCAAAAGTCAAAAAACGAAAACCAAAGAATTAAAATCGTACCTATCTATACAACTCATAATTCTGTAGTATATCCTCTAAATAATCCTGAGCCATCGTAGCGCGGTATCATTAGGGTAATATCCGAGGGTTTAACGTTTATCTAGTTCTCAACGGACTTAAACCGGACTGTCACGCGAGTAAGCGGTCAGTGGAATAACGACCACATCCAACGTATCTATATGGTATAGGTACTTAGTTATGTCTACGTAGAATAAGTACCTACCTTGTATTAATTTCAGTTGAATGTAGAATAATATGAATAAAAGTAAATTAATAACAAATCATTTCTATATTTGCGAGTATAATGAGTATTTCGGACTTCTTTGTCAATTCAACGTTTGTGTAATGTGATGGTAAAGCAAATTAAAAGAAGAACATCGACAGCTCCTACGTAAATCATGTTATATATTTTACATTTTGAGAATTTACGGGAAAATAGTCTAAAGATACTGGCAGTTGTCAATAAGAAATCAATTCCATTAATTTCGTGTTTTTCGTGTAAAAGTGAAATTTTATCAAAGTACGAACAGGAACAGGTAATAAATTATCGAAAGACAACCCTATATTCCGACAGCACTCAGACTGGCTGGAGGTTCGTCTCGAACAAATTGCCGTGATGCCCCCGCCATATTAAGTTAACGTCCACCCCGCCCCTTCATGTTCTTCACTCGAACTCACTAAATTCACTACACCATTGTCATTTACAATTTGCTTAAGTTCACTACAAGGAAAATTAACCACGCCAGCAGAAATTAAACTGCAATTAACGTGATATAAGCGTGGTCTACTTCAAAGTTTGCTTTAGCGGCCATTTTGATCCACGTTCAACGTTCATGTTTTAGTGTCATTTAAGTAGCGAATCGATATGCATTTTTCATGACTACTTTCAGGTAATGTAGGGAGTATAAATGCCAGCGCGGGGTAAGCAAGGGTGGTTGGGGTGAGGTGGAGGACTAGAACAATAGCCACCATGACATTTAGCATGGAAGCGATTGTCACGGTCCGTTTGAACGGCGAACCGACGAGCATACAACCGGTATCAACGCCGTGTCTCAAACGAACCGTGTGCTTTTTCCACGTAGACTATAAAATTAATAAAGGACTTAGGCTTAATAGAGCCTAAGTTTTTTCTCATTATAAGGAATAGTGATACATAATTAAAGATTTATGAGTGGCAGTGAAGTTTGTAAAAAGCAACCTAAACCTAAAATAAGTGAGAGATACTCTCAATAAACAGAGCTATTTCTAGGTGTATTTCTTACACAGTCTAGGAATACGATATCTTTCTAAAACTCATACGTATTTCAAACAGGCGCTGCGGAAGCCAGCTTAGGATAAAGATATCAATAAATAAATCAGGCAAAAAACACAGGAGTATAGGCAAAAAAAGCCTATACGTAATAACTCTTAAGTCATAAGAAACGGCATAAGTATGTGAGCGGAACATAAACTGTTTAAATATTTTAGGCACATCCCCGTGCAAAAGCAAAGCGGAAAAGTTTATTGGAAGAATAAATTGGGACTAAAAAGCAGGGAGCGCTGGCTGGAGTTTTTCTCGAGGGTGGGTAAAAACAAATTGTTGCTAGATGGTAAGTAACGCGGAGCACGTGCCGCAACGAGGCGTATTACTTCATTTTACTACGCTCTGCAGGTGAAGCCGACGCCTACCTCACCTTGCAAACCTCTAATGAAATTCTCCTTTTATTCTCGATTTAAACGGCTCTTTTAAACCTTTATGGAAGCTACATCAAAGCTAGGTTTTATTTCAGCCATTTGTTCGATTGCTTTTTCTAAGCATTGTTTTTAACGCTATCAGCCATCTTGCTTCCTTTTACACCGCAGTTTAAAACCACAAACGAGGTTATAAAACTATTTTTTTTTGCTTTCCTCCACCACTCAGGTCTAGAAGTATCAGTGTGTTAAACTGGAAACAGACATATACGAGTACACAAACGAAGTTACATTAAAATTAGTTAATTTAGGGAACACAGTGACACAGTTAATAAAAAAAAACCAAGCCTATGATTTGCTGGTATCTATGTATTAAGATCTACATTGACCCCAGCGCTGCTTTTGGATAAAGGACACGGGTTTAATAAAAACATAGGTTAATAAAACCGGTCCTACTGCAAGCAATGTTCTTTTGGCACGCGTCGCTGCTGACTCATGAGCCTAACATACTATTGTTCACGTGTCGCCAAACACCTGTGTTGCGATTGCAAAGCTTGGCTCAACGAAATTGTATCGAATACAAGTTTCCTGTCCCGAATAAATTGCAAAGTCTAAATGGTGATTCAGTAATTGACATTTAAGTAGCTATAAAATAAGTAATCGTCATTGGAAACTGCATATTGTGCAACCATTATTATGTATTGGTCTTTCACTACAACTCTTGATCCATTTAGAGCTATGTGCTCTGCCGCTAAATCCTTTAAAACTCTGAAACACCTAATTATTATTAAAGCAATAAAAAAATATATTTTAACTTTACAGCAAAAATTTAAGTATAAGAAACAAGTACGAGAATAAAAAGTTTAAACTGTTAATGCGCTAAACGAGAACATTACTGTTTAGAATTGACAAGAACGTTTAAATCTGGTATAATTCGTTTACACACAATAACCGGTACGGTGATGCTGAGATAATCGTCTGTATTGTTCCCCGCCATCCCTTTAGAGGAGCCTTATCTACAGTAATTGTGAAACCAACTTATTTAAATCGTTATTCACTTTGCGTTTAATGACATCCGAGCACGCTTAAATGCGCTGTTTTTCTGCGCTGCAAATGAAGTTTCGTATCAGCGCATGAAAATGAAATGAAAAGAAGATGGTATTGTGAAGGACGAAAAATAAATTCGAGGCAATATTAACATAGATTTGGCTAACAAACATTATATTTAATGTAAGCTGAGGTATTTTGAGTTGATTTATTACGAACACAGCGTTATTATAGTAGTACAAAGTTCTTCTGTGGGGCTTGGGCTCTACATCTTCATTTCGTAGACAGATCAAATATAATTTTTATTTATTATACAGTTTATTTCTTTTTGACTAATGATTAAATAAAAAGTTAATTTATTTTAAGTTGGTAGATTAAATCAACGCAAGATAGAAAATTAATATTTTAAATAACTATAGAATTTTAGGCAAGATCTCAGGAAAAATAATTGCAGGAAGTTCATAATCGGTAACCGTTTGCAAAGTACTGTATTCAGATCGTTTATAATATCGTTCCGTTGGTTCCCAAACTGAGAGCAGCGATGTAGCTGACAGTGAATGAGATAATCGCCTGCATTGTTCCAACCCGTAATCCTTTTACAGCAGCCTTATCTCCAGTAATCGCGGTGTAAACCAACTTTATTAAATTCCTTTATTAACTTCGTTTTGCGTGACAGACAATATCGTAGAACCTCGTAGATACTATTTTAAAATCCACTAGCTACGTAACGGTTTTTAGCTCAATTCGGTCGTTTACTGAAGTCGCGACTGCTTATATGATATATATTAACGGGACAAAATACTCATGGGACATCGTATTTATAAAGAATTTCATTTGAAATGTATTTAGGTAAATATATGCGTGTTTTATTTCCGTCGGTTACACCAGCCTACCCTTTAACAATTTAAAAGTTATTTTCAACTGAGGGATATTTGCGAAATCAGGAGCCACGTGAAAAACGTAATAAAACCAAATTAACAAAAGTCTTTTAATTGTGAAAACGTATTTCCTCAACCGTCATTCAACTTTTCACCAAAACAACCTGTAGGAACGTGGAAGCCATACTAAATGGTAAAAGTTTAACTGTGTAAAATCTGCTCTGTTGCCACAAACCTTATAAAGTCAAGAAACAAATTATAAACTCACAAACTCAATACAAAAGGTTTTTTAAGATACAAAGGCGTTTTTAATATTTTTAAGGCTGCTTCGCGGTTCAATTGGAGGTGTAAATGTCACAGACTTTTGAAACTTTGTCCGCTGGTTGCGAAAACCTAATAAAGCTGAGAATAGATTCTCAGCTAGGGAATTTTATATTTTATACGTACATTCAAGGGGTGAAGCGGTGGGCAACCCGCATTGGTATTGTCCGTGGCACCCCAAAGAATGTGACCGTGTCATTAGTGAGTGGAAAAACGCAATAAAAGTCTGCCTGAACACGCCATTAGCTGCAAGTGGTTTAGTTTCCGTAATATCCTACTTCCCGGGTCATCTCCGAGTGATCGAGCGGTTTGCGCTCGGTATAAAAGGTTAATGCTTACGTCTTTCGCCTTTGCGTCAAACCGACCTCAATCTGGTTATGTCACAGCCTAGCGTGTGATTCTCAGAACTCGTACTGGCCAACCGCAATCAAACAATGCATCCTATGTGTATTAACGTGTTAAATGTAATCTCTTGCATAACATTTTAGGCTACTTAATAATGTTGTAGATACTTAAGATTGGTTAAAACGTACCGATATCCTCCATGACTTGACTATTTTAAATGTTTCCGGCTGTCTGATCTATGCCATATCGAAATAACTCATTATGACCGATCAAAATAAAATAATCGATATATTTGAATCTGTCATCGATCTTTTGACGTCCTAAACGAAAATGCGCTTCGCGAGCATAACTAAAGTTTTAAGCAAATTCATTTTGTTGTAGATAGAGATGCCCCTAGACTTAAAAGAACCATTTTAAAATGTTTTCTGGATTAACGCCTGTTGTGAGCCACAGCAGTATACCACGCAAAAATATGACTGACCAAAATCCAAATCTGTCTAGATTCGATATATTTGGATATCGATATTTAATTTATTTATTTTAAAACGTTATTGAAAGAAATATTAAATCGAAAAAAATCCTGTGAAATAGCGAAATTATTTTGAAAATCCCTTTTTCATCGTCGAAATATCTATGAAATATTGAAAAGTGTAAAGAAGCGTTTAAAATCTCGATACGAATAAGCAATCGCGGAAAACATTTCGAACGCGATAGGAAACGAAAGAAGTTGGCAGTGTAGCCGCGGGCGCCTGTCATTGCTACCAACTTTGCGCTCCCTGAGTACCAACTGTTACCGCGCCTTTGGCTGTGTACAAGTTCCTGCTACGTTTTATTTCACACCCAATTTATTCTCAACTGAATTGTAGATCCAATAATGCAGTAGATATTGTAAAACTGTGTCGTATCGGTGTGAGATTACCAATAGCGACCAAGAAAGTTATCGAATAGCGCCTGAAAATATTCTACTATAACTTTTAATTTTTTTTTTACTATGTGGAGGCACATTTACTAGTGTATTCAATCGAATGTACATGTTTGGAGAGTAGTGTTTCTTGGATGGCAACACCAGAATTAACAAGAGGATTGCTTTGCTGATTGTGAACGCCAAAGATACCTCCCTACCCTACCCTAATACACTACACAACTTCTACTAATTTCTGTGCAAATTGAGTTAACGTGGCTCACTGTCAGTTGAAAGCGTCGTCAATTATCCAAGTGCGTTGTACAATGAAGACCACAACCTGCATATGATTATGACCTGTGCTCTTTACCCAACCTACCTACCTTTATTTTCGACTGTTTCTAAAACAATAAATAAACATCATGTTTTTGTATGTATGATGAATTTTTCAATACGTGTCATAAAACTGATACCTATAAAAGATATGGAACCGGCTTTAGTACAAAACCGCGCTTTACATCGAAAAAGCTCTTAAACTGGTAAAATCCAATTTTGCTATTTCGTTCGGAGTGTCATCGCGTAAAATAAAAATGCCTACATACATAACATTCACCCTCTGTTAGTATTGTGAATGGGGTGGCAGCTGCTATAAAAATTTTAATAGCCAGGTACCTGTTTAAATTAATAAAACTTTGATATAACTGAAATATTAAGTAACGGTGCTCTGTTGAAAATATTGATTAGTAGAATTCTTGCAGTTTGAGGAATATTTTCTAGTAAGTAATTAGTTTAATTTTATATTATTTCGTTTGTTCAATTATGATGATCTACTCCATCTACTCTACTAAATATAAAAAAGTTATGACGAAAGATCTTATAAAGAACCCAAAAACGTACTAGCAAACTAATATATGTAACGTCTAGTCCGCATATAACATTCTATATTGGCCAGTAACGATTGTTTAGTAGCCAATATTCAATTTGGCCGGAATAGTTGGATGCTCAAAAACTTTTTTCTTATTCGTGGTGTAAACGAGCTGGAGGGAATAAAACAAAACAACTGTCATCAGTGTGAGCTCTGCACCAATACTATTGTGCCTTGTGACTATTGATTTTGTATGGGAAATGGTTTGTCAGTACATTCGATATTCTTCGTCTACCTTTTGTTCCTTCATTTCATCATTGGATCTTTATAGAGGGTTATAGAGTGGGATATGGCATATTGTATTGTTTCGCATTTGGCAATTCTTTGAACGTTTTAATACTAATGCTATCACGGCCGGGTGGCACTCGGCGTTGGCTATTGTAAATGAACACGTACTATGCTCAAGGGACTTTCTAGTATGAGTATAATTTTCACGATAAACGAGACCTTACGTTAGAAGAATAATTAAGGCTCACTAGATTGAATATTTACCTCTCTCTAGGAGTGTATATACCTCCTGACACTAGAAAATTCAAATTCTAATAGACAATTCGTTGTATTAATCTATCATAATCTAAATGACACTTGACACTACAAAATGTATGTACTTTATAATATTCATTCACATTTTAAAATGCTTTCCCCAATATTTCCATAAGTAAATAGAAAAACCAAATTAACAATGAAACGAAACGAGGCAACAAATAATAATATCATCGCAATCGTGATTACAAGCGTGCTTCCGCAGCTGAAAAATAAAACAATAAAATGTAGCTGTAATTGAACAGTAAAACTGTGTGCCGACTGTAAAAAGAATAAAATGAAAGTTTAATCACACCATGCACTTTTTGCGGGGTATAATGAAGTTTAAAATCTAGACAAGTCGCTACAAAACCTAGCAAAGGGGTCGTTGATAAATGATGCCCTGGTCCAATGAATCTCCATCAACGCTTTGTGGCGCTGTAATTTCAAAAATAACATTTCGCCGCTCTCTTATTTTATGATCTTTTACACATTAATGTTTAAATGGAATTTACTCACGATAAAAACGCGATGCGGGAAATCCAGCTACTGCGAAATAATGGATCTGTCTAATCAATTTATAAATCGCTTAAGTTAGTTCTCTTTTATCAAAGCAAAATAACTTTGTTCCTGATGTTACTTGTTAAAAGTTTTAGCTTCCATCATATTATTTTATATTTACAGCAAGTTTCTGACACGGCTTTTTTCACATCTGCTTTTGGTACCAACGGTTACAGTAAGAATACGTAAGACATTAATGAAAATATGAAGAATAAATTTATAATATTTTCGGATCGAATATTAACATGATAATAAGAAAAACATGAACCTTTTATCTTTAAAAATACAATTTGATAATTAGATCAATTAACCCATCACATACTCTAATTATATCCTTCAATGTTTTTGTACAGACGGACAGACGCTCTGCCATACCTTCCATTTTGGAAGTTAAATAATAACATTGTGTACTATACATAAATTAACATATTTTACTGAGCTTCACAGCTGACAGCACAGCACAGATTAGGCAGCTTCTTAGCTGCCTAATCGAAGAAAAGCAACCAGACAAATCATGTTAATCCACACAAGTATTAACATTTGAACGCGGTGAGCTAATACTGTACTACATCACTACACAATAGATTCCCCGCACTAAATCGATCCTCCCATTTTTCAGAATACGTCGCACTTAAAAATATTCGAACATAGAAAGTGTCGTGCATAGCAACAAGGTTATTGTGTGGGAACTTTGAACCCGGGGATGATAAATGCGCTCGCGGCAGCAGACTGCGGATGCTTGCATGCAGCTTATCACGGCCGTGTGCATGTGGGGTTATTTAATATCGTTACCTATCTATGGTATAGCCGAACGAGTTGGTTGCAAGTTTGAGGAATATGTACTTTATGTACTGGATAAACTTTACGGGTCAATTGTGACGAGTGCTTCCGTTAAATGTAACTTTTGTTATTCGCTTACGGTGCAAGAAGTAGTTTCTCTACATTTTAAAATTAAGATTCGGTTCACCTTTAATATCTTTGTGCGGAATTCGCGGTGGCATACATAAGTATGCCATGTAATTATCTTACCAACACGACAACACAAGCTTATCAGGCTTGTACTAGAGGATATAATTCCTTTAAAGAGTCGTTCGTTGGCTCCTCGTCTACTCTACATATTCGTGCCCTTAAATCGAGCCTACAAATTTATGCGCTGTCCGTATTGACACAAAACAACTCGGTCTCGGATAACGAGGCACGTGAGCGTTTCGCACGCGTGTTTGCCGCACAACGTGGAGGCCACGCCCTGCCCAGTGATATTGTGAGCGTCACTCGACCATGTTTGCACAACGGTTCCACTGTTTGTTACCTACGCACTAATCAATTTCCACGAAAATTGGTGCGACGCTTACTTTACGAAACTCCAAACTCCAGGCCGGTACATTAAAATCCCATCAAAACGATATTAACACGCTAACACCGATTCGCTTTAAATTGCGTTCGAAAACAGATCGTACGTAAAACTCGAATTCTAACTTAAAGTTCGGAATCAAATAAAGTGCACCAGATGTCGCGGTGCACTTGCAAAGTACTCCGGTACACGCTCGTCTTTGACACAGACAAGATATTACCTGACATCATGCGAAGTGCCGGCAGATAATACGCCAATATTGTCGGCTTGATATTTTATTTGTACAATTGCAGGCCAAATTCTCCGTACACACTGACTAAAGTGCGTTCTGCAAAATGAGTATAAACAATTGACATTGTGTGCACCAAAATAATCCAAAATAATATTTCTACCCTTGTCAACGCTTTAACGTCAAAAATAATTGAGCGCTCATTAATATCGTTCAAATAACAACTTTTATGGTTTACACATGTTTGACATTTGTGTTAATTTGATTACACACTTTCAGATATATTTTTGTTAAGTTATCGCTTAGAGGGTTTGATTCATAGAAAACAGAATTTTAAATGAAAATAACTGCACCAGGCGATAGCATCGGTTTAATGAGCATCTATGGTATCGTACGTCTAGAAAGTCATTATCTAGAATGTATACCAGTGTATTGTGTAATAGTGTGTTGATCTTAACAATAAAGATTGTACTCGTATTGCAGCACAAATATTGGACGGGGCAAGTGTAGCGACCCAGACTCATTTCATCAGAGTTAAACCCACCTAAACCGTCTCTCGTATAAACTCAATTGTCTCATGGAACGCCGCGTTGCACGTTAAAATATCTCGAAATAAAATTTCATAGAGCGTCGGTCAGTAAGTTTTCCAATCAAAATGTGTTTATGGTGAGATTTTTGTTTCACGAAACGTGGTCAGAAACGAAATACGAAAAGGTTACGCCGGCCAAAACAATAGCATGATATACGAGAATACTAGAATAAAACCACAAACATACAACAAGGAATCTAATCCCGAGCGGGCTGGGGCAAGCACGCGCCTTCAAACTTATAGGCATGGATATCCATAGATAATTTTAAATTTCAGGCCATATCAGTGCTCGCATGACGTTATATAGTACCATTCATATTCAAAACGTAAGACGAATTACAACGTAAAAATGATGCTCCGATAGAGTATAACATATATGGGTAAATGTAGACTTGCAATTCTACATTTTCCCATCTCCATATTTAAGCGATTATGTGAGCTGGCATCGGGATACGGAATCGATGAGATTACATTTTAATCGTCGATGAATATCGTCTCAAATACGTCGAATGAATCGGGCAATTCAAATGTAAATATGAATGAGCTGCGTTGTGGAATTAATATTTTGATCGGATTAATCTATTAACACAATATCGGATTTCACAATAGTTCGCGATGTTGCTGGCAAACGGTGGCATTCACGTGCGAATTGCTGATAATGTTTGAGTGACATCTAATGTAGAATGTATGAAAAATAAACCAATAATTTTCATGCAATAACAAAATAATCGGTTGTCTACTACATAATCAAAAACGATGTACCTAAAAATGTCTATTAAGATATATATTACCAAATGTACTAGTACTTTTTAAAAACAACTTCAACCTACGTATTTTATATAGGCATAGAAGAACCTGTACGTGCCATAAACCTACTTCTACGAGTAAAATCGAAGCGCCCATTCGTTTGAAGAGGCCATAACTGCTTCTCCTCGAAGGCAGTTTTAAACATGTGAATGTGCGTGACACGCGAGGTTATGTTAATAGAAGAGTGTTGAGTACAGGGAATATCTGGACATCTACCGGTCACAGTTAATTTCGTTTTTATAACACCACAAACCCGAATGATCTGTTTACTAGCGGGTCAGTAATAAAAAAGGGGCCGCGGTGGCTATTACAAGGCGAGTAGCCGCGCCGCCCGGCGTCGCCCCCTATCGGGTTACAAGTGAAATGGAGCGCAGGGGGCGGCAACGGATAACGGCCGATACCTATAGCTGTTGATAAAATACATCAAGCCAATTATAGCATATGCCCGAACCTTTTAACAAGCACAATCGTTTTCACTTAAGCCGAATCAATGATCACAGTCGCTTTTTGTTTATCTGGCTTATGATGAAAAACGCTCGCCAGTAAGGCTAAAAATATTTACGTTTACATTTAAAATTCCGAGCCTGGATTTAGTTTATTTGATGAACTTTCACTGACGATCTATCCCTTTTTATAGACTTATACTACGTAAGTTTTCAATATTGTTTGAAACTGCACAGCGTATTAGTGCAGTTGATTAATGTATTTTTTTATTTTAAACAACCAAAGCCTTTAGTTAACGTTTTCTTCAACTGAGTTCTGTATTTATCATTAAAATATAGAGAAACTAGTTCTGACGTAGTAGTCATTTTAAAAACTTAATTTTATGAAGTGCTCATCAAAACGTAAATAGTAATGCTACCTCTTAATTTATGGTTATAACAAAAGAAACATTTCATCGCACTAAAGTAAAAGTAAATGGTTCGAAAGATTTTGAGTTAACAGATAGGTCTATCGCTTATGGGGTACATCTTTTATCATATCAGCGCTTTTACCATCCATCATATTTTGACATGTTTTCCGACTCGTATTTATTGACTATCGTACTGAGCGATCGCATTCGTTATTCTGATTATAAAACATTGTATTACTTGGCTTAAGATATACCTACTACCGATTTAATAACACGATTTCAAATAGATTTTTATGTAAAACAATCATACGAGCTTAACTTAACTTCTCTTTGCATTATAATGCCGCATTAAAATCTGGCATGAAAATCCCTAACTAAAATCTATCTACGCTATATTTTGACTTCGGAATATGTGTTCTACAATCAAAATTGTATCAGACCTAGCTCCATAATCCTTGGGGAGTGAATTTGTGCGCGTGCATGCCAATAGGCCGCATTTGGTCGTTGCCGCTGACACATCCATTATGGTGACATTTTCCCGCCCTTTTTCCTGTCATTTTTGACAGCTTGAAAACGACTCTACGCCAGTGTTTTAGCACTATACTTGATTTAGTTGTGAGGACAAAACAACTGTAATTTTTCCAAATTGTATTATTTTACCTACAGCATTTCACACATGTTTTTATTAGTTAAGTGTGTTATAGTTTATTGTTACTTGAAATATAAAATCAAACTGTATTTTGTATGTAAATGTAACCCATGAAAAAACGCGTCTTAGGGTTTTATTACACACACACACTTATTTATTTTATTAAGCAGAGTAATATATTAGCACAGAGGCACCTTCTAAACCAAGTAACTTAATTAAGGTTTTTACATGCTCTGTTATCTCGAGGACTTGATTAATTACCCAATCAACGCCATCTATTGGCCTTTCTTGTCACTTGCTCGCAATCACTCACCGACAGGCGCGTGGTGTGAACATATCACCGTAAATACTTGCCAAGTAATTTATTGGGCTAATATTCGCAGCTTTTCTCTCTAAAAACCTGTTCTGTTTTATTGGCTTCGATAGAAGTGGTTGAAGGTATTGGAATATTACATTTGGAACTAAAATAACTCTTTTATCTAATGTTAGACTACAGCGACGAAACAATTATTTTATTACACAATGTGATAAAATACCACTCGACTGTTTTATATTAACGTATCTTTTTTTATTTTCAGGTAAGTACCAAACAACAGGATACCTGCAACAAAACTATGTGCTCCAAAGCTGTACAAAGTAAGTGGAGTCGACATCTAACATAAAAGGAACGTCCCTAGTTTGGCATAAGCCGATGCAGAGCTTTTAGAATTAATTGGGAAGTCGAAAGTCGAGTTGGGCACTTATTTCGCACGCAAAACGCTAGGCAACGAGTAAGTTTCGACACGTTACTCCTCCCTCACGTCGCTCGCAGGATTGAAATTCCCGCGAAAATTAATTTCCGAATACAACGCTGCGCTTCGGAGACGAGCGGCGCCAATGAACTGTCCGTAATAAATGTCATTAGAGCACGTGACGTCACTCGGGGAACATGGTTGCCGACTCTCCGCATCCAATTATATCTCAAAACTGCCGGACATAAATTTCAATAACACAATTTGTCACAATTTTCGGCATCGCATCGCCGAAACACCGCCTCCTGTTCTATGTTTTTGGACTGCGAGCGGCAATAATATTATGGGTTTCGATACCATCCCCCCAATTTTAATTTTAATTAAGTTAAGTAAAATCTAACCTTTTTATGAAATTTCAATTTAATATAACATAGTATATAATACTATAGGTATTATACGCGATAAATAAATATAATTATAACATTTGGGTTTTTTATAATAATAAATAAATTTAGTTTTTAGCTTTTGTCGACAGTTTGCGATCTAAAATTTCTGACTATGTTATTTGAAAATATTGTGCAAATTTTTAATTTAAGTACATTATGTGTTTGTTTTCTCCTGAGTGTAATTCTAATGTGTTTTTTCTTAATGTACTTAGTTGGTAAGCCTTTATAATAAATAAATTATTTAAAAGGACCGCATGTCCGAGACCGCATCATAAAAACATTCCGGTGGATACACATTCACCAAAATACAGTGTGTCAAAAAATTCTGCCGCATTTTTGTAAAACCTCCAACGGTACTCTCACGTGCTGCTACTGTTTATCTGCGGACCGTACTCCGAGAACAGTTGTTAGCTGTTTAAAATTCATCCCGCGAGCTCATCAGCCTTAACAGCCTTAATTGGAGGTTGCCTCGCCTCGGAACAAATCGCTTTAAGCTTTTGGAGTTTGCTCGTATGAAAGTGTGGGGTAAACGTTAGTCGTTGTAAAACTGTAGAGCTTTTCGTTCTAAGGAGGTCATTGTTTTACGGATTGTATTACGGAAGTTGGATTGTATTTCAACGCTTTGATAATAACGAACTCTGTAATATATGATAGCGAATGCAATTAAGCATCAAGTTCACCGTTTCTAACAATTGTTTGATAACTGAAATAAACAAGATTTGGAAAAAGACGTTAGTATACGCGCTGGCCTGATAAAAGGTACAATGTTTTATCTAAAATAACTATATATAATACAAGATATGAGAGGTTTACTAAGTCACTAAAATATACACATAAGTCAGTAAAATCTGTAAGTGAATACGCAGTCATCAACTATTTTTCTACCCTTAGGGTTAGAATTTTTATACAAAATTTTTCAGACTAATTTCGGAGTATACCCTATCCATTTAAAAAAATCAAAATTGGTGTACTCTGTTAAAAGTTATCCGCGGTTTTTTCGTCGGTCAAGACAAGGAATATGGAAGAAAATGGATCCATTATTTTAAATCATGTCGTTAAATATCTGTAAGTTAATCTAGTCATTATGCTCGTGAATCTTTAAGTAAGCCTGATAATTATTACAGAGTTATAAAGTATTAACTAGTAGGGCAACCAACACCGCGTTTGTTAATTCAGAATTACTTGTTTAGTATGAGATATTTATGATATCATAATAAAATCTCATTCTCATAAACCTGATATCTTTCCGCTCATCAATTAACTTGATATCTTGTGTCTGTCCATCAGTCTGATTGTAATCACAGGTATCATAAATAAATATTTATGGCACAATTTGGCGCAAGGGAGAGGAAGAAGCGTTGATTAGTCATGCAAATTTATCGGTAAACGTCAAACATAAAGAATGTGAATACATTCATAGGTTTTTATATATGTATGTGTATGTCTTGTCCAAATTAATTTCACACTTGCAGCAACAGAAAAATAAACAATAAACGTGTACTTTCTTTGGTATAAAGATATAAAGAATAATTTTAGGATATAATTTTACGAACCTGAAATATAATTATAGTTGATTGTATATATGATTAATTAATAGATACAAGGCTTTATACAGTTTTATGCTCCGATGTATAATAAAAATTCTTCTTATAACTTTTTAAAATTTGTTTGTCTTGTTTGGATTTTAATTCAAGAGTCATTAGTATCAGTCTCTCGTCTATGACTTAGACCACACAGACATCAACAATGCAAACTCCCAATTACACGGATCCAACACGCCGTTACTCGTCCAAATTAAACTTATAATTTTCTTATACAAAATACGGAACGCGATTATATAATTGCTGTTTAAAACGATGTGTGAAATTTGTTGATGATGTATGTCAAGAAGTTTGGGTAAAATAGTTAATAATATTACTAGGTTTTGCCTGCGGCTCTGTCTATATTATAAAGGAAATAGAGGACAAAATCTTGGATCATTCTCCCATATAAAAAACAACCAACCCGTTAAGTGGTGATTTAAATATTACCTTACACCCTTTCCTGGGTTCTCCATGAAACTAAATTTAATCTAAATTAGTTTAGCGGCTGAAGCGTGAAAAGGTAATAGACAGACACAATTGAAAACAAAGTAATTGTTATTTTTTAAACTACTAGCATTAACATGCTAATATGTATGTATTGACATACACTAGTATGCTCGGCATATATACCTCGGCGTCTTGTGTTAGGAGTGGGTTCACGTCAATAGTGCAATGGGGGAGTGTGGATCGAACCCACGACCTCTCCATCGTAAGACCGACGCAATAAACATTGGCCTATTGCCGCTTGAAATTCATTTTTGCATTCATAATATTAGTATTGATTTAAAATTTTATCTTTTCACATCTTCAAGTTTTATTTCACATTTAGCCAACTTATAGTTTTGTTGCGATTACTATTGTGTCTTCCGTAATTATGTTATCGTTCTGTCGATCCACTACATTGCATTCATTCCAAAACACGGATTAGATACAGTCCGAGTAATATATAATACATACTACATATATATATAATTTTATAAACCTGATCACTGATGCAAAATTTACAACTGTTCTGTTTAGTGTAACCCCAAAAACATCTGTTCTATGGTTTATTTTTTCAATTTAAGTTTTTTAGTTTTATTTTAGTTATTTCTCTTCTATAATATCTCCGTGTTATCGTATTATACAGTCGATCCACTAACTGGATTAGGTACAAAAACACCAAACGTTGTCTAAAGCGGTCCGTATCGCTCCAACTGTAACAACAATCAGTCTTCCTACAATTATTTTTGCACTTATCTATGATATATTTTGACAGCCCGCTATCACGATAAAGCTGTCTGTACATAATCCGTATTGTGTCTGGAATGTAACTTGTACTAATTCCTAGATTAGTATTAAATTTAATACAATAGTCCTTTATTAAAATGTTTATTGTATTATATTAGTTACTATGAACACTGTAGTTTAAATACCGATAGTAATAATTCGCTCTTTTCTTACAAAGAGTTGTATTTAATGCCGGATATTTAGAAATTTCTTTTGTGAGAAATATTATCGTGTTCTATTCTAATGCGCGTTAAGGTACAAATAGGATTTTTTCATATTTTTATATCAACAAATGTTTTTTTAAAAGACATTTACACCGGCTATCACCGAACCAAGCGAGATCTGCATTATTAATACTATATTTTCATAAAAACTGATCATGCATAAGACCTTTAACTAAGCTGGTATTTTGACAGGCCACTGTCACGGCGGTAACGGTCAAGCGATGCGTAATGAACCGACCGCCGTTTCGCCACAATACCGTTAAACGATAGGTTTATAGGCGGCCTTATTGGACGGAATTCTCATTTATGTGCTCATCATCCGCCCATGTCGAATTTCTTTTGGTAAAGTATATGTTTTCATTTTATTTACTTTTTTTCTTTAACTCTAGCATTAGAAGACTTAAAAGGACAAAACACCTTGAGTTAGAAACATAAGTGTAGTATAGTGATAATAATTAAAATTTATTTTAAGTACACAAGAACCATTCCTCTAGTTCGTTATAAATAAGAAGTGAAATTTCAGTAGATGCACTTCTCATATTAAAACATTTTAGCAGTTTGAGTGAACATTAAATTATTCATTAGTCTAGATATATGTAGACTACATTGTAATCGTATAAAGGAGTGTTTTGTCCTTTTAAG
>DWNJ01000207.1:0-17475 GCA_018250275.1 Udranomia eurus | reverse complement strand
CCTATAATATAAACCCAAATTAAACCCGTTCCGCGTCAATTATACAAAATGAGAAATAAGTATTATTTATTAAAGTAACTTATATTGTAAATGTTCTCTTTAAAACTGTATAAACCTTATACATCATTCATTGACCATTTTTAATTAATGATACAAAGAGTAATATGTAGCGTAAGATCTACTTACTTAATAAATAAGTGAAGGTTGCACCCAACAGCGTTCGTCGAGCAGCAAGAAGTGTGCAATGTCGGAGCCGCCCGCACATGCGCCGCCGCCGCCCCCCGCGCCCGCCGTAATGATCCCCCGCGCGCGGCTGCATCCCCACCACTCTGACAGGTATACATAGAAGTAGATACTCTATACGTATATGGAGAAGTAGCCTATCGACACTATAATACATGGACTATACATTACTTGAAATGGTAATCATGGGCGCAACCCCTTTGACTCCCCACTTCCCCTAGAGCAAACTCCGACGAGGTTTGCTCCGTTTTCAACGGCGTACCCTCCGAAGCACGACTTGCGCAAGAAAATACCACTATCGGTCAAACCCATCCAGTTACTGACCGTGTACATATAAGCCTGTAGTAAGAGAATTTTTAATATTAAATATTATAATTACAGCCGCGACAACCTAGCTAGAAAGAGAAGCCTAGAACTAAGCAACGAGGCCAAACTTATAAGTTATTTGGAGTCTGGCGCTAATACTGCAAATGATGAGGTAGGTAGTATATCAAGTGGAGTTATTATTTATGACATTTTTTACATCAAAAATGAATTCCACTATAATGGAAAACTTTTTTACAGATGAGAAGAAAACACAGCATCGAATCATCTTACAGTGCTAATAAAGATCGCCATAACAAGCAAGGCAAGAGATTTAGTACTCTATGTACATTTCAATACTATAAATAAATGTCCATAATATCTAAGTATAATAAGTGAAAGTACAGATCGCCCTGACCAGATGATTTGTGGTTGAACGTTTGCGATAGTAAGATTATAAAACATGAAAATGTGTGATAGGTCTTATGACGTTATTCATCAATAGCGAATCAAATTTGAAATATCCAACCCTTTGCATCGGATACAGTTTCAAAGAATATAAATCAAATATCAAATAATCAAGAATATATTTCAAAGAATAAGATTCCTCAAACAACTAAGATGATCTAAATACCACAGGTGCATTAGTATCAGCGGGCTTCAAAGTGTCCACAACTATCAGACCTGACGAGGCACTGATGAAGGACGACCGAGACGACCTCTCGTCCGTCAACAAGACCGACCTGGAAGCGGACATGTCTCGCTTCGACACATTACGGAAGTCTTATAGGTATTGTAGAACGAGTTCAGGTAATGTTTTCGTGAGTTTTTTGCTTGTAGCGGAGATTGAAAGATGTAGATACAGAGAAATTAAATGTGTGGGAGATAGCAACAGTGAACAAATTAGACGAAGGTAAGGCAAATAAAAGTGGGTGAGATAGAAAAAATAGGCAAAGTAGACAAAGGTTGAAATGACATGTCCAAAAATGGGCCTTTAATACGATAAAATCTAACCAGAATCATTTTAATCTATATGTATAGGGCTCACAATTTTCTGATATAAACAATAGATTTTTAAAAGCCCCTAATTCGTGCTTAATTATGATTTTAGTTTCGTTTTAATTTGCGTCTAAAATGAACGCGCCCCATCAATCAACATACATCTTGTGTCTTGATAAAGAAGTCAGTTGTCAGTCAGTTGAATGACAACAAGAAATTCAAATAGGCCGTATTTTTATGACCAGAAAACAGTTTTTGCTTAAATGTTTTGGCTAAAAATATTATAATAATCACCTCTCGAGCTATCCCTTCTTCTATAATTGCCACAATATCAGGTTGTAGCAAAGTAACTGCTGATTAAAATCAAAATCAAAGAAACAGGACAAGAACCAACACACAACAAATCGAGTGATAGATGACGGTAGATTGACAATTAATTTGTGGATTGAAATACTTCTTTTTTATTCCATGGCCATAGATTCTAGGTTTTCAGCCTCATATCTCGCATATTTTTTTACAATTAATTTAAAAAAAAACGGGTCGGTTTATAATTAATATATTAATGGTTTCATGTTTGACAATTATGAGCCTTTATATCAATGTATTTTGGAGCTGTTGGATACAAAAAGTGGACAACTCCTTTAAGAGTGTGTAAGACGTCTCCCAGTATTTTTGCTGTTTGTAACATTATAAAATATAAAGAGGAAACCATACACATAGACAAAACACTACTATGAGATGTCTTCATTTTAGTTTCAATGTAATGTAATAACCACAATATAATTGGATACTTGACAAACACGATATTTAAATTCATTGTTTGTTTTTAAGAAAAATGGTTATTTAATAATGTTATTCATATAGTTTTTAATAAATAAACATTTTCAGCCAAGAAGATATGTCAGAATGGACTGATGCAGAGAGACGACTCGGGGAATTGTGAGTGTTGCTTCAAATTTATTTATTTTTATTTATATTTAAGCTTATTATTGGATGAAGATTTTTGTGGTCGCGTGGCGAACAACGTAATAGTATACAAATACAATATTAGATTCACGAATTTTCAAGTGTTCGAATGATTTCAAAGTTGGAACTTTAACCGCAACTAAATAAATATATAATGTAATAATAGAACCAAAAAATATATTCTAATAATAATATTTTTTTGTCTGATTCTTTGTTTTTCGGTTTGTCTGTTTGTCTGTGCGTTTGTGTATGTCAGAAACGGCTGATCCAGTTTGAATGAGGTTTTCATTCATGTAACCGTGTTTGTTTCATAAAAATCGGTTCTTTAATGAAAATGTTGTGGGGTGGGGACGGGACGGGGAGGCGGTACCAAGTTCGAGGTCAGCTAGAATATAATACATACCATATTATGATTATAGGACTTTGTCAGAAGCGCGTTCAGTTGGCGGCACATTACCCGCCAGTACAGGACGAGCGGCGTCTTCCACGCGTCTCACTTCACATCAGGTATCATATTATTTATTATAAGCATTTATCTTTGTCTATAATATTAAATACGATGTTTGTAAATATGTAATCGCTGAACACCGACATTTGACCGATCACTATGAAAATTGGTAATATCTAGAAGGTTTAAATGCTATCCACATTGTTGTAACTCGAAAATTAAAAAAAAAAGTATTTGCGATCCAATCCGTAAAACCAAATAATTTGACTTAATATATATTTTTTAATAGAATATGTCTTACGGGATACAATAAAATATGTATAACTATAATATAAACATCATTTAAAATACAATGTATCTTCAAAAGAGTCGAAATTTGTTTTAATTGGTATGAAGGTACGCAATGTACATATATATAAAATGATAGGGACGGAAAAATGATTCTAAGGGAGCACGAAGTGCGCCTGGTCAGCTAGTTACTTATAATATAATATCTGTGTACAAATTAAATAATTGTTGACATATTTATTCACTTTTGTAACCGTACCGCACAATATGGACGCTACTAAAGCGCCAAAGTATTTCAAAAACGTTGACATCTCTTCACCAGCACACTAGTTGCACTATTATAAAATTTATATTACATTCTTTAACAAGCAAAGTATGTTAAAAATCCACCTCTCAGCACATGTCCTATCATTCCTAGGAGGCAAACACGATGGCTGAACGAGACCTGGGATCCACCTTCCTTCTGCCGCACGTGCACCTCTATAAGCCTGATCTTGTATGTATTCTGCACCATATAAAAGTAGTAACTCTGAGAAGATCTTCGGAGTCTAACCGTAAAAGATTCTACCACCTTCAAAACTATAACTATAACACATACTTAAATATAATTTGTCCTGTATTGTTAGCCGACCTAAAACATGTACGTTGTCAACATATTTTGTTAGACTTGTACTCACCGAGTATTGCTCTGTATATTTAACTGGCAAAATTTCTGTCTAACCTCTACCAAACATTGGCTATATACTCGTATATTGCTCGTCTAAAGGTATTAGATAGATATGAATTTTCGATTTTTCTAAAATTTAGACAGCTTTGCATGATTTTTCAGTTACTCTTTAATAGCAGGTCTCTAGTAACATGATGATTACAATAGTGTTTTAGACAAAAAATGTTTCATTCATATGTATTCTCATTTGAATTTCAAGATTGGTAATTCGCTTAATTTATTATTAGTATTATTCATTTCTTTTCTTTTCTTTTCTTTCAGACAAGCGACGTATCCGAATTTGATTCCCTGTGACAGACAAGCGATCGGGAATAATTTAAGTAACTGACATGGTTGTTATTTGTTGTTAGGCAAGCCTTCTGGTTTGTTTTCGGTTGTAAAAAGATCTTGGACAATGGGAAATAGTTCCCTCGCACCACTGGATGAGCGCCATCTATTAAGTGGAATTCGAACAGGTCACAAATTCGCCACATCCTTAATTATTAACTATATAAATACGGGAAAATGTTCGCTACTTCATATCATAATTATATTAATTGAGTTAGAATATAAATTGCTTGAAATGCATGAATTAGTGTTATAAATTACTGTTAAAGATAATATGTCGATGATAAGGGACAATCCTGTTTCCTCGTTGTAACATACATTTTGTCAAGCTGCGAGAATTCCTGTTATTTCAATTTTAATTTAATAGATGGCACTTTTTCCCAGTGCGTATGAAATACCCAATCGTTTTTCACCACCAAAGCGAAGACTTAGTTATTAATCTATTTATTCTTATTGTTAGTCTAATTTCTTATAAAACAAAATGTTCCCTGTTAATTTTGTCCCGAGATACAAATAAAGTGTAGGTCCGTTTATAGACGAAGCTGATTAGTTTCCTCTATACACGCACCTAAGTAATGCCATAATACGTGTAAGCTTATTCATAGTTTTAAGTTTTGAATTGAAAATAATTTGAAGGGGAAATCGTGATAAATTATTAGAATGAATAAATCGATTTCTTATTTGAATTATTTTCGAATGTTTGAATAAAGTGGTGTGAACAAGAATTGTGCAAAAAAGTGCCAATAAAAGTTTTTACTATAGCAGGTATCAAAGATATTGAATGTATACGTTTTAGTGTGTGAAATGTAGCCAAATTTAGTTTAACCACATCCATATTAAAAAAAACTAAAAGGCAACTTGCTTTTCTGTTGGCGGTACTTCTCAATTCGAAGAGTTTGAGTTCGAGTTCCGGTATGGCTTATTAAAAAAAAGTCATCTTAGCAAGTCTTATCAAAATATTAATAAATGAAATATGAATTGTTTAAGAATTGTAAACATCACCTACGTCTACAGGATCTAATTGCTTGGTTAACCAAAGAAAATGTTTGTTCTTCAATACTTAAGTATGTAAAAAGAAAAAATCTTTCATTGCAAAATAAAGCGTATACAAAATATCTTTGCAATTAAAGTTATCATACATTTTTAAGCCATGTAAAATGACCTGATTATTTTTGATATTGTTGCAATCACGTACAATTCATACATAGAAATTCTCAATAAGTTAAGATGTATGAAATTTAAATTCAATTATTTTATAGAAATTTAAATCTATGTATTTTTGCTATGTGGCGAAACTATCATTGTCAATATTTTTCGAAAAGTTTTACCATCTTAAGATATTTTTTAATCAATGCATGTATTAAGTGTGATTTTGAGATGCTATTTTTACCTTAATTTATTCTCTAATTTATTTTTTTACGTTTTTACTTTGTCTTTGTAAAATAAATTTTATTATACAAATTGTTGTTGTTATTTGTAACTATATTCTTCATATACAACTAAAACACTATTAAAAATGATCTGTTTTATAATACTGAAATAAATCGGGTTTTTTTTAATTGTATGGAAATAAATGTAAATCTTTAAAAAGGTCGACTTAATTATAAAATCGGAACAGCAAGACTTACATAATTTGGAAAATCCAAAAAAAGTGCACGTCTCGATTATCTAGTTAAAACGTGAATTGATGATGAGTATCAAAACAATTATGAAAAATAAATAATATAAATCAAGACACTCAAGTGACAGCTGTCACGCCATTGTTTTTCTGTTTTTTGATGTGTCAAGTGAGTGTTTCCTAACATACATATAAGAGATTTATTTTCAAAATGGTGTTCGCAGTCCCATACTTACTTTAAAATTATTGTAAAGAAACTATAAGGATTAGAACGTGAGCATTGAATAGGATTCGACTGCTCATAAATACAAAAATATTAAAAAAAACATCTTGATTGGTGAACAGTTTCATTCATGTTTTTTTAAACTGGACTGTGTAATGGACGGTGTGAAGAATATTGGTCCTTTTTACTAGCATAATTTAATATATATTATATTATTCAGTTCATTATATTATAGAAAACATAAGATGTTATTTAATTTTTTCGCCAATGCTATAAAAGAATATGTTTATTTTTACGGAAATATCAATTTAAAAATTAGTCGACCGTAGAGCGAGACCTTTTCGAGGCGTGCAAAATAATAAAAGGGACATGAGTCAGCGATAGTTGAGATAGTAAGTAATGTTCGTAGTGTTTTCCAAGGACCTTGGAATTTTTAATAATCAATAATCTAAAAAGGTAAGAAAAAATAAAACTACATATATTAAATATGAGACATAGCGTTTTTTATTAATATCAATAATATTTAATTATCAATAGAATATTCAGCATATTACAAATACAACGTGAAACATTGGAACAGAGCAACTAAACTGGTCTTGAAACTTAATATTGCGACTTTTGTCGCTAGCTTAGACTTAACACCAATTTTCTTAAGCACACCGATATTTAAAACAAAATTAACTATATTCATATATGCTATAGCAGTACTGAATCCCAACCTTTGTCTACTTAGGGATTTCATCTGCAGGATATTTCCCGAATCAGCATTTGCAGTCGTGAGTTAGCTAAGCTTTCAGATTTTTTTGTTATTTCTAGATCTTAATTTACCCACTTCAGTCTCATCCCTTTTATTCTCAAATCCTAGAACTTCGTCCTTCCCTTAGTTACATCTATTTATACCAACCATAACAGATACAGACCTTAACATTTTTAAAGTTTAAACAATTGGAAGTGAGCAAGCCCGTTTTAATAAACTTAGTTGCGTTTTGATTCTACGACCAACCTCAAAATTGTAGACGTCAATATGTAGCATTCAAAAATCCTTTTGGCTGCGACCCATCCATCTTCATAAATAGTAAATATGTCACTTAAACCTTAATCCGATTCAAAATTTGTACTAAATAAATTGGTGTCAATTGTAAAAGAAAACCAAAAATTAAAGTCATAAACCAAAAATATCCATTCACACTTACGTTTCACAATTATCAAAGTAATGGTAAAAAACCTATATTATTTCCGTAAAAGAGTGTTTAAGTGTAAGTTGGCCGTAGATGTCGCTGCTACCTTAGCCTATATTTTATACCTCTACCTAGCTAAATTATTGGAGAACTTGTGCATCAATCCAAAGTTACAGATATCGAGCATTAGATATCCGTTCACTTATGTTTAGTCCAAACGCTTGCTTGTATCGTTGCAAGCAAGAAAGAGACCGACGAGACAGCGTCACGTTCATCTGAAGAATCGCTCTCATCTATTCCTAAAAACTCTTCCAATGGTTCAATGTCAAAATGGATAACTTCAAAAACATACCTACTTAAATCGTACCTTACAAAATAGTTAATACTTCTACTATAAGTGTTAACATCGTAATGAATAAGCATAGTTTTCTCGAGACTAGATTTAAGCTAAGCGCTATCTAAGAGGTTATAGGTCGAAGTAACGTGGACCAGTGTCGTAAAAAACCGACGGTACAGTACAAAAGTGAGTACCAAAATACTATCCAAAAAGTTCACTTGGCAGATATGGCCGACATCTATACAAATATTCAAAAAACTTTTCAAATATTCATTAGTTTCGAAGAAATATTTGACTACAAATGTTGGACATACATACTAAGCCTTATTATCCGAACACCTAATTAGTGATACTGTAAATAGTTTATCAGTTAGTTTGAGATGGCTACTTATATAGTCTCAGTTATGGACTTTGGATATTTGTAAGAAATGTTAATATCTCTGGGAGCTATCACATCAGTAGATATATGTAAGTTGATATCTTTCTACGTTATTCACTGCTATGTAAGTTTCAAAGTCGTGTCAAATAGCATAGTTTGTCATATTAATTAAGTTAGGACTGCATTGATTTTCAATATCAAGAATTTCCGCACCGTGCAAATTAGCTAAGCTGCTAAGCTGCATTTTAAACCTAAACAACGAAATGTCCTACATCTTTAAATAGACATATTTCTGTAAATAAAATTAAGTTATTCAAAAGAAATATTTTTTAAATAAAATCTACTTCTTTGCAGCTTCCTCAAGACTCGAATGTGGCGATTTTGCGAGCATCGTCAATGATCTGAAAATAAATGATATATTACATGATTTAGAGTATAAATAACAAGAGCAACATATATTTCATATGACACTTGCAAATGTATCAACTAATAAAGAAAGCGATGAGAGAATGGACAACTTAATTTCTGTGACATAATCTTCAAGAGCCCATAAATACATTGGCACACCATGCTTTAAATCTTGTGACAGTAACTTCACAACTAAAGATAAAACAAAACACACCTAAAAATTCAAACCAATACATGTATTGAAGAAGCGTAAAACATTAATAAAAAAGGATGGTGATGAGCAAATAAATATTAAAAAGCAATATAATATAAACAGTGTACCTATTTGTCGGTCTTTTCTTGAGAGTGACTTAAACAATAGCAGCTGCAATGATAACATTACGATTTTAGTAGGTACATATTGTACTGAGTACTAGGCTTAATGATACACATTAAAACCAAGGGCAATAAAGAAATACAGAAAGAAAAAATAATAATCTAAAAAGCAAACAATGTGAAGGTGAACTTGGAAATTAGTGATGGTGCGTTAATTGCGATGGGTTTTTTGATCTACGAATAGCTATTTAAATGATCAATACGAAAATCATAGTAATACTAGAAGAGCGCGTGGTGGCTAAAAAGGATTTTTTTTGTCTAAGAACCTATTAGAAGTGCTTATTAGCAAAAGTTTAAACTGATAAAACAAGAAATCAACATTTGAAATTCAAAGTTACCTTCTTTGAGCTGGTACAGGCGGTGAGGGATGAGTTGTTGGCGGCAGCGATGCTGGGCAACTACCAGACAGAGTTGGCTGACTATCATCTTCTTCTTCTTCCCTCTTTTCTCCTGTTATTCAGTTTGGATAGTATTATTTATTACCATATATAAGAATACACATGTATTATAAGTAATTTAAAACTAGAGTTTTAAAAGTAATATAAACATTTACATCCAAATGAATTTATTACCATTGAATTGTATTATATGTAGGTACAAGAAAATGATATTTATGTAAATCAGACATGATTCTATTCTATCCTTAAATTAAAGTAAGTGTACTTTATACAAATAGCAATTTATATAAGTTGTTAAATATCCTCGCCCTTTCTTTACCTCGAACAATGGGTGTATCTCCAATATAGAAGGTAGCAGCGGGTGCTTCCACAGTGGCCTCTCTCACTGAGTTGTCCCCGCTAACAGCACTTAGGGTATCAGTGCTATCGAACATAATTGTACGCTCCTTAGCCTTCGGTATTTTGCCATCTAGTTCCTAGAAGGGTAAATATACTATAATGATCGCTCTGTCCACTCACTGGACATATTCAATGTTACAGATATTAACATGCAAATATAAGTTGTGTTGTCACACATTTTTATAGTTTTAATAATCACCGTTCTAAAAGACGTGAAATTGATAAATGATAATTTTTATTTTAAGACAGTTTAAATTAGTTTCTATGCTTTAACCATAATTCAATAAAAAATCGTTATTTTTGCCCTGAATGCTTATATTAAAATGAGCTAAAGGATTCAGATGAACTTACCAATCGCTCAGTATCAGAATCTGGTTCGTGAACCCCGTATTCGTGTGAATAATGTTCACTTGTGGACTGATGCTCCAGACTCTCCATTTGCACCGCTGTCACAGGGTCCAAGGTGTCCAAAGAGGATACCATGGTGTTCGACCCTGGAGGGTGAACCGCTGTTATCTTTGTGATTAGTATCAAGCTTGGTGGGATAGCAATACATACAAACATCATACATGGTTATTACATTATAAGCGAGGATGAGAGCATCTGTCTGTAACTTTAAATATGATTAACAACATGCTAAATGTGGGATAATAATTTGATACGATAAAGCGGTTATAGAATGGATTACATTGTATTAGTATGTATGCTTAAAGTATACGTACAGTACATAAATGAATAAATTTTTATAAAATAGAGTATCAAAAAAGTAAAAGATAATTTTATAAGGTGAGGTAGAATCGTATACATTTTTCTAACTCGAGGAAATTTAGGAAATCAAGCATAACTTAATAGTAAGTAAGAAATGGTCGTTGCATATTTCATTTTATTATCGCCGATAAAATTATATTTACATAGCGATATTATCTACAGCAAAAGTTATATATATACCTATATATTTCATTAAAGACAATTAGTTATCTACTCACGATTAAATAAAAAAACAATATTCATATGTGTGATGTTTTTAGAAAGAAATATCTGAATTTTATTTCATAAATACATTAAAACATATTATTTGCTTATGAATATACAACGATGTTTATAAGAAAGGTAATATTATATCGGAATTATCCTCACCTCCCGATGTAAGACTTCCTGTCATAGGTGTGTCAACTTCGTAATTATACGTTGCCCTGGTGGCATTAGAACTCGTTGCCTCGAGACTGTCAGTACTGCCTAGCATCAGATCAGCACGTGCCCTGTAAAGATAGAATATTTCGTGGTTCGACTCCAGAGGCACCACCGCCACATCTATTTCTGCCTTAGAACAGCGTTATTCTTACTGCTTTGATCTGGTTTGAAGGCATACGCTTTAACAACACGTTGAGTGAGCTACACTGACTGAGGAGTTTCCAGTTAGTCATCAGGCAAAGCAACGCATTTATGGTCGACCTAAGAAAGAATTTCAATACTGTCTTTCGTTTATTACAGGCATCCACTGGCGGCAATGACTATTAGTTGGGAAACAAATATCATAACGATTTAACTAGATTGTCGTAAATTCACTTATTAATATTGTTACTTACCGACTAAAACTGCCAGAAGAACTTAACTCTTCGTCCTGGCCGCTCCACGAACCACTTGCTGGATCTGTTAAGTGTTTACCGGAAAGGGATACAGTGCTGTGAGCTACCGATCTTCCAGAGGAAGGCGATAGCTCACGCACTGCACTCCCTTCCCTAGAAAAATCTAGATCTTCGGGTCTATCAGAGGACATGCTTAAAGTTTGCCTAGAAGACACTATTTCACCTTCAGAGGTGTGCCTTTCAATAACAGTCATCAAACTATCTATTTCCGATGGTTGGGACGCTAAGGACGAGGACATCTCGGAGCCAAAAGACATTCCACTTTCGTCGAATTGACCTGGCCTTGACGGTATATCTATTGCTCCTTCTCCTTCAGTGCTTGTTACGGTTTCTGACACTTTCTTTCCGTCGACAAACCTTTGTTGGATAACAGTTGTAGTACGCACTACCTCTATTACTCCTTCTTCCTTAAAAGTCTCGCATTCTGTTTGTTCTTTCTTCGATTTTTCTTCTTGATCCAAAAGTTTCATCATTTCTTCACAATCGCCAGGTATCGATTCAGCAGACCCATCACTTGGTGCTGCAGCACAAACGAATGTTGAAGATTTTTTGCATTCCTCGACTACTTCATCAGGTTTTACTTGAGACGTTTCGGGTTCTGGTTCGGGAACAAAAAATGCGCCTCTGTCATCATATTTTTTTACAGTGACGATTTTAGGTGCGACTTGCTCTTGCATTTTTTGTTCTAAAGCCATTTGTTGTTCAATAAGCCTTCGGATTGCCGCCGAATCAGCTAATAATTTTTGAGACGGACTACCATAACTTCCTACTTTTTGAGATGGACTTCCACTTTTTTGCGATGGACTCCCTGTCTTTTGTGAAGGGCTACCACTTTTTTGTCCTGGACTACCTCCTTTTAATGGAGGACTACTTTCAGAGCTACTGTCATAAGATTTCTTTTCTTGCTCCAGGAAACTTCCACTTACAACTTTAGGATCAGCTAGTAAAAGGGCTTCTTTTTGTTTAGCTAATAATTCTGCTTTCAAAGCTTCCAGGCAAGCTGATTCTAGTCCTTCAAATTCCTTTAAACTAGAAATAGAAATATCATCACCTTGGCTTCTGCTAAGAACATAACGTCGCGGTAAGGAGCCATTTAATGAATCTTGAGAAGATGAGGAGTGTTGCTGGTATTGTTCCATGAGTGCTCTTTCAAGATTTTCAAATTCTTGTAGAGAACTTATAGATATGTCATCATTCTCACCTTTTATTCTAAATCTCATTCGTGATGCCATTTCAGATTCAGAATAACTGCCATAAGAGTTTCTAAAACTGCCGTAACTTCCTATGGATTCTTTTTGTGAGCTTAAACTGCCAATCCTGCTAGCATCAAAATCAGTCATTTCTTCTTCTTTAATGTCTTCTAGTGGCACTCTCTCATAATCATATCTTGGATCGCCCTCAAATTGCATCTGAATCCACCGTTTTCCAGCTTCTATTTCAGCTAACTCCTGGGCTTGGATTCTCTTTTGTTCTACCTCGTACTGAAGTAGTTCTTCGTCAGATAAAGATCCAGAAGTGCTACTGGTACTTTCTTGTTTTTTGGATGTTTTTGACATGTATTCCTCAATTTCAGCATCATGTCGTTTTACATATCTTTTCTGAGTCATAATCTGGACACTTTTTCCCTCTGGATCAGTTTCTTGAGCTTCTTTAGCAACTTCTTCAATTACTACAAAATCATCCATTTCACTCGGCTTATCCACCATTTCAAATTCATCACTGGTAGGAGATTCTTGTTCTTTTTCATATGAGTGCAAGGTTCTTTCTTCAGTTGTTATTACTAGTTCTGATCTACTACTCTCTGTGACCAGATCAGATTTAAGTTCAGGCGTTTCAGATATATCATACATATCATCAAGTACATATTCTCGTCCATTATCTGTTGAAAGAGAACTTTGACTTGGAGCAGATAACGGTGTGTGTGGCGTCGACAGATGTTCGTGCGTTTTTAAACTCGACGTCGAACTCTGTTTACTCTCAAGCTGGGCGTCAAGTGATTTTTCGACAGACTTTTCAGCTTTTGTTTTGGGTACAGAAGAGTCACTTTTCGATTTTAGTATCTCTTCATATTGTATAGATCCTACTGGAATAATGTCATCATCAACGTCAACAAATTCTCGGCGACTAGGAGGCCTTTCTGTTGTAGTAAATGGGACTGTACTGATATCTTGTACATTTTTTTTTATACATTCCTCATTTACTTCGACGTCAGTAGTGGTAGATCCTGGAGTAGTCTCAACAGTTTCTACAACACTTTTAACAATTATCACATCATCTTTAATTTTTTCTCTCGGCGAAGTAGATACGCTACCAAATTTTTCTATTTCTTCATATTCGGCCGATCCAACAGGTATTATTTCACTTTCTATATCTACGAATTCTCTTTGGGGTCTTTCAACTTTAGTGACAGAAAATGGAATCGCTTGTTCGCCTTCAAACTTAGATTTCGTTATAATTTCTTGAACCTCTTCCTTGTCTGATTCTAGTTGAGATTGTGATGAAGACATATCAACTTTTGAGATAGATGATGAAAGAATCTCATCTGTTTTTAACTGGCTCGATATCGTAGTGTCGGATCCCTCCTTATCTTTTAAGGAATCGTCATCGAATTCAGTACTTTCAGAGGTACCTTCTATTGGAAAATGCTCTGGTATTAAATCTTTAGGTTGAAAACGCATCTCATGCGATCTCTTCATTTTTCCGACCAGTTCAATATCGTCAGATTTGTTTCCATCCTCGTCACCAGATAATTCTTCATCGCTAACATCTTTCGACTTATCAACTTTATCTTTTTCAACTTCATGTAAAAACTGTTCGACATAAGTGCTGCTCTCCATCAATTCTTCTTTTAATTCATTAGCTGATGGAACCAGTGTTTCTGAGGCATCTGATATATCAATACTGGCTACATGGCTAGATCCATCGGAGTCAAGACTTTTCATACTTTCTCTTGAAGCAAGTGAGCTACCAGCAGTGTAGTAATCCTTGGATGTCCTGAGTGACTGTAAAGAAACATCATGACTTGTTGCTGTTTCAAATTCAGTGCCACTTTGAGCTGTCATCATTACTTCAATGTCGGAAGATAACGGTCGACTTTCCGAGTTTTCAAAACTATGGTAGTGACTTTCGCCTGAGCTTGACCACCCTTCTACTTCTGAAGCGGACCGTCTTTCAACCACACCCACTTTGGATTTGATGTGTTTTTGAACCCTGAGTTTAACTTCTGGACTTTCCTTTGAAGAACTCTCGCGGTCAGAATAACTTTCAGTTTCTAAAATCGAATGCGGACCACTGTCAGATCTTATAGATATGTCAGCTGATTCTAAAGGTGGGGTAGATTCTTTGATCAAAATAGTCTCCTTATCCTCATCAGAAATAGTAGTTTCTTCCTGAGAACTTATTTTTGTGAAATGCTATCTGACATTTGACTATCGGCTTTTTCATCCCTAATTAAAATTAGTGGCGTCTTTTCATGGTCATCTGTATGATGTGATTCTTCACTAATAACTTCTGGCCTGTCTGGACTAATAAGAAGTTTGAACTGAAATTCAGAGGGTGATTGCTTATATTTAATGCTTCCGTCACTCTTTTCACTTATTATTTCAACCTGTGCTGCTTCAAGAGATTGCTTGACTTCATCGATGGTTTTTTCTAAAACTGAGGGCAAGTCAGCAAGTGGCTGAGCAGACATGAGCGTGTCAAAATCCATCTTTTCTGTTTCAAGTTTCGATGCATGAAACTCGGCAGACGAGAGATCAGTATCATAGCCGCTACTGCAAATATCTTCGACGCTCTTTTCTTTTACTAATTTCATTTCTTCTTTTCTATGATCAGTTCCAGTTAAGTAAGCGGAGTCAGCTTCTGTTGAAAATTCAGACGGATGTAATGTTTCTGCACTAACTGTGGAGTCCATCGATTTCTGGAGAATTTCGCCTTCATGGGATTCTAGGGACTTAACCATACATTCCGTATCAATACTTTCGCCAGATTTAATCATGATATCTTTAGAAGTAGTGCTGATGTCGTCGGATATTTCGCAAGTACTAGGTGACATGTCCACTTTGGAAGCTTTAGGTAATGGATCGGACTTCACTTCACCAAATGGTTTGATTTCTAATACAGTATCACTATCAGAGCTTTTAGTAGTCGTACTAGCCGTATCAAAAGTATCAGACTTAAGTGTCAAGGTTCTTTGTATTTCATCTCCCGTATCGGAACAAATTTTTTGCACTGACACTTCTAAAATTTGATCCTGAATTTGATGCAATGGTAACTTGACAGGAGATTTAGGTAGGTTTAGGTCTTTTTTGGAAGTTTCGCTCATCTTGTCATCGTGTGGTAAATCAGGCGCCATCTCCGACTCAGAGTGAGTATCTTGACTTCCCGTTCGGCTAAACGTGCTCTTGATAGGTGATGTAGAGACCTTAATTTCCTTTATAAAGTCAACCTCGTAAACCTCGTCATTTTTTTTAAATGACTTAGATTTACTTTTTGGGCTTGTTTCAGAAGAGTCTCGTCTTTCAGTAGCTTCACTCTTAAAACTAGGAGCATGAGAAGCATCGGAACTCAGGTCATCATGTTCTTTACTTTCTATAACGGATTCTTCTTTGTGATGTTCTGTTTTCGAACTCACCACCTTACCTTTTTCAGAGACTTCAATGCTGGAAACAACTTCATCTTTTTCAACAATCTTAAGCGTTGAATCTACAAATGCTATTCTTGACTTCATATCCTCATCTTCTTTGATATCTTCTAATTCTCCAGGTTCCATAAAATATTCTTTGCCCCACTGTTCATGAGACATATCTCTTTCAGAAATTTTAACTTCATGCTTCTTTTTAATAGTATCATCTTTAAGAGCAGTCATTCTCTCCTCGGATTTAGTTTGTCTACCTGTATATAAACCTTGTTCAGAAAATTCACGCTCTACTTTAACTATATCTGCATCGTCGGTGCTCCTCAATACTGTTTTAGTTTCAATATCTGATCGTTTTGCTGTTGCTTCATGTGCCTTTTCTAATTTTTTTTGTGAACTTTCCGTTTGATCACCATCTCTCCGAATCATAGACTTTTCTTTTACTTCATGTTCTTGTCCTCTTAATTCGTGCGTTGTTTCCGTTTTAATCACAAGTGAATCATCATCTGAAGATGACACTTGTTTAGTCTCAGAAAAATACTCTTGTCCTGATATTTTTCTTGTTTCGGTTTCCTTGTGAGTCAATACTGTGCTGAAATCACCAGAAGTGCCAAGACTAGCAACCATACTCGACATCACGGCCTCTGGGTCAATACTTTGAAACTTTAACTGTGGTCCCTCAATAGTTTTATGAACTGATGACGACGAAGTGGAAGTTTCTACTCTTGACTCCGAGAAAAACGTATCAGAGGAAGTAGATTTTTGCATCTCTTCCATCTTAACAGCTAATTGTTCTTTCTTAATTTGATCAATAACATCAATGCTTTTCTCAATTGTACGATCTACAAGTTCAATAGCGCCACTTGTAATGGTTGGCTGATCAACATTTACAAAAGTTAAATTATCAGCCACATGTTTTGTCGGAGATTTGGGCCTAGCAGCTTCGGTAAGTGTTTTAGATGCTTGTGTTAACATATCTGAAAAAAGAAAAGAAATATCTTATGATTCATCGGTTCCACGTCTCCGGGCATAGAATATAAGTATATTATAGATATGATGAAATAAGTTAAACAGAATATATTTATAATATCATATTAAAATGTGTATTGCTCTTAGTGTGTATGAACATTTGCTCTTAAACATATATACGATATATATTACGAGGCCGAGAAAGCGGCAAAGCATTTTTATCATGATCGTATACCAATGCGAATAAAAAAGTAATGATAGAATAGTGGCGAAAGCTCAAGTGATGGCAAAATGGAGAAAACAAATAGGAGAATTCTGAATCAAAGCGAAACGTTACTCAAGGTGAGCACTGATACAATGTGGGAAAAGAACCGATGACAACAAAAACTGGTCTCTCTAAGAAGATTAAAAAGCGACAATAATGAAACGAGTATGATAGTCCATTTTCGCTTGAGTCCACTTACCTAACGCAACGTAAGGGCTCCGCAAGAAAGAAAGTAAAATTTACTGTGCTGACAAATATTAGCATATCGTAAGTGATTTTTGCAAAAATATTATTACAATATCTCTTATCCAAAGGTTAATCAAATTCATTGTTTGATGTAGTA